>JANHGN010023367.1:74132-84496 GCA_024605025.1 Megaceryle maxima | reverse complement strand
TGCTAAAGGGGATCCTATTTTAACTGAAGCCAGATTTTCTGTAGTTAATACAGTTAGGAATGGTGTATTATTTTCCAACTTGGATGCATTATTAATACTTATAAGTTGTGAACACAGAAAGAATTCCCATAAATCTGCACAGTGCACTGCAGTTTACGGCAGAAGAGATAAAGATGTATGAAAAGCTGCTGAGTGCCTGCACATTACATTTGGCCCCTATTCAAGAACCCTATTCTTTGTGGCTCTGGGGTGCTCCACAGGAGAGGATGTCTGTGTGGGTCTGCCAGCAACTCCCAGGGCCAGATGGACCCTGGGTCAGATCAGCACCTCCTGAAGTGCCACTCTCCAGCTTTGCATGTTTTCCACGTGTCAAGTCAGTCCTCTGCCTCCCCAAAGGGTGTGGTTCAGCCAGAAGTGGGAGAATTTAACAGGACAATGCAGAAATGTTAAAGGATTGATGACTGATTATTTTTTCCCTTCTATTTTAACAGTCAGAGTGGGCAATGTATTTCTTCTGTGTTGCATCATTCTCAAGTTGAAAGGCCTCACTCCAGTTAATCAGAGATATCTTATTCAGACCCCAGTCTCCTAGATCAGATTTTGTATCTAAAGGAAGTTTATGTGTAAGGCTGTGTGTGTAAGGCTGGCCTTTTCCCACTGCTATGCCACATGTAATTAGGGATCATTTGTATTCAGGGCTCCTCTTTTCAGTCATGCACATACCTCCCTTGCAGGCACAGGTGTGTCTTTCATGTAAACCAGGTGCATGCAGAAAAGATTATCTCTTTCCCTCATTGTGTGCAAAAAGGAGGTAATAGTACTCATCTTACAAGGATTTTGTGAAGCTACATGTTATGTAAAAGACAATATCAGGGAAGTGGATTATAAATATCAGTGTATTGTCCTTGGGAACTGTTAGTAGGAAAATGAAAGCGAGGTAATCAGTCTACTTGCACAATAGCAATGAGATTCATTCTTTTACATCTTCTGTGCATTTATTCTCACTGCACTATCCATGGTCACACTGGTATCTCTAGCTTTATGGATGTAGAGCTAAAGGAAACTCGGGGAGTTCCATAGGTCACTAAAGTAAATAAATAAATGGCTCTGCAAAGACTCAGGTAACCTACTCATACTGTAGTTTCTGAATTATCTTAACTCATTGCTGCTGAACTATAAATAGCCTGGATCCCAATTCTGCTTCCACCTTCACTGCTGTGATTCCATCCCATCCATTTACATGTTATTGCTCTAAATCTCTTGTAGGAAAGCTTATAATTCAGATTCAGGTTCTCTGATGCAGTATCTCACCTTTGATATGGAGTTGATAGACTAGATCACTAATGCTGAGGTTAGGTAACTAAAGTAAGGCTTATTTATAGCAGACACAAGTACCAAAGCAAACAGTTCTCTTTCACAGATTTACGGTTGCGTTCTACACAAATCTCCAAGTGATCTCATATGTATCTGCATATGCATTAATCACTGATCATATGTGACAAAAAAGCAAAAACTGAAACCTCCCATAAGGCAAGATCCCCAAATGCATAATTAAGGCACAGAACGTGTGGACAGTCACATCACTTACACCAGGTGTAGGGGGACACACAGATTCAGTTTTCTCCTCCTCAGTACTGACAGCTTCCAATACATGGTGGTGGTGTATGGAGGGGAGGTTGTACCTTGTACTTTCTTAGTGTATTCCACAATGAACGGAAAAAGCAGTTTTCAATTAAAAAGTGACTTTCTAATATTTTTTTTTGTTATGACAAATGTAATTGGCTGGTGTTAAAGACCTTTGGGACCTTTGGATCTGGTACAGGTACTGTTGTGGCCTGATGACTTTGTAACTGTCACATCCAACACATGAACATCGTGAGGGTACTATTTGATCTGTCTGGCAAGGGGATTTTCTTTCTTAAAATTTATTTTAGCAGGGTATGACAGTAATTTGAAAAGTAATGTAGGTTTCCACTTTGTAACACATCAAAGATCTAAATACTGGCCTTTCATTTTGTCTTCTTATCAGTCAATAATATGGTAGGTCTCTGGGACATGCTATCAAAATACTTGCTCTCAGCTGAGGTGGGGCATCCACACACCTGTACAACTCTGATCACTAGGAAGATTGCTGTGTGACAACCTTGCTGTCATCAGCTATGCTGAGAATTTCCTTCCAGGGAAGTCTTAAAAGACTAAATTCCCTTCCAGGGCTCTGATTCACAAGTGCTGCTGGGTTAAGCTGTGGTGACTGAAGAAGTTAGGTGGATGGTGCCTTCATCAGCCAGAACAGCTACACCTGATGGGGATTTTGAGGCAGTTTACAGACCAGCACAGTAACATAAACAGAAATAGTTGTTGATCTTTTTGTTTGTATACCAGGCTGTGAACATTGATGTTTCTGAGCAGGCAGGCTGCCTGGTATTCCCACCTTCACACAGGTAGTGTAACTTGGGTAGACTGTCTGGACAGGTGGGGAGCAGAAACCTCTTTATCCATCATGACTAGAATGGGCAGAACTTGAGAACTGTGGTTTATTCCTCTCGTTGTTCATGTGTATCTCACCTACATGGGTGTAACGGAGAGAGAACCTGCCTCTGAGAGTGTATTGTAAAACTGCCCTTCAAAGAAAGCATCATTGTGAACTGCATGTGTTTGGATTAAGGGGAGTTCTTATGAGAAGTTTTCAAACATCTGGAAGGTTACCTCCTTGTTTTAGTGACAAAACGGACTACTCAAAGCTCTGTCCACATAAAGGGCTTTGGAAACTGGCTTTCAATGCACATTTTTGATGGATTTGATCCATTTTCATTACTAGATGTGTTTTTCTTCTGGAAAATACTTGACAATGTGCTCTGGGTGTGTGCTTAGTGAGTTTGACAAAGCAGGTATTAAAAGGTGGATAACAATGTAGCTGGGAGGGTACCTATCAGTGCACTTTGAAGCAGGCTTGGTAAACTGCAGAGGCATGCCTCGAACTACTGGGATTAAAAGGCATGATCTGAGCTTGCCAAAAAGGTTTTAATACTTCACCAGTACTAACAAAAGGAAACACTCAGAATATTTTATATGGATGAGTCACTCACTGTGAGCACTGGGATGGTAAATTGGCATTTTCAAGAGCACACGGATGACTACAGAACTTATAGTGTCTCAGATGTCTGTAATTGCCAGTTTTCTTCTGGAGTAGGAGTCAGTTTTTAAAGGTGCTGAGCATCTATCTGTACAAGAACATCTTAGGAATCTAACTCATATGTGGCAGCAGCTTAAAATGCAACTTCTGTTGCTGCCACCAGTGTTTACTGCAGAGTGCCAAAGAAGGTTTCTGCATTTATCTGAAGGACAGTTAGAAAGATCATAAAAAGGCCTGTGAATCATGTCCCTTTTTGTTCTCATGGAGGATGATGTGCTAAGCACCCTTTTAAAAGGAAAGAGGAAGGACATCCATTATGCACCCAAAGCAATATAATCTACTCAATGCAATGCACTTTATAGCAAAGACTAGTCAGAAACTGAGATGACTAAGCAGAGGTGTTCCTTGATCCCAAACATAGGAGTTATAAGCCTGGGTTTGGGAGCTGTATGTGAGGCAGAGAGAATGGGAGGTGGGAAGGCAGAGAAGGGAAAGATGGCAGAAAGCAAATAAAGGGGTTGTCTCTGGATCTCTGAGGGGGAAGCCACACTGAACTGACTCCAAGACAAGTTTGTAAATTATGAATAAGGATGGCGTCTGCTGCTGGCTCTTCATTGTTCAGAGAAATAGAAATTTATGTACAGTCACATAAATGAACTAGGAGTGCAGCAAGAAATATCCCTGAATTTATCTTCCATTTTTTTCTCTAATTGCTTCAGGATCTCAAACCCTAGCAGATAAAAGTATTGTTACACTTTTGTCCCTAGTGGTTAGACAATTTTAAAAGAAGGATACTTAATATTGAAAGACTGTTGTGTACACACATGCATGCCATCTTGGAGATCTTGTATACATATGTGCATTTTCCAAGCCCATTCCCAGAAAGAATGATGTTACTTCATGAGCCATACAATGACTTAGTTATTGGGAAAGGCAATCCCATTGTGATTTGAATTGTGCCTGGAGTTATTAAAAAAAAAAATCAAGCATGGTTTTAATTGCTACGAAGATTTTAGTTGCTTATAGCCAGGAATTTAGCTCAAAAAGTCTGCACTCCTGAGTTTAATTTGTGCGAACTTTAATATCTTCATGCAACAAACCACTGAGGTATTTCTGTTTTTAGAACAATATACTAAACCATTCTGACTTCTCCAGGCAGGATCAGTTTAAAGCTTTGATTACCTAAGCTTTAAATCCTTAATCTGTGCTTGGAAAAGGCAGGGGAGGGCAGTTAGTGGAGAGGGGCGGGATTTGCTGAGTGTCCAGCCAAACACCTCCTAACAAATCCAAAATATATTTTCTGTGGCACAGATACACATGAATTTGACCACGATAAAATACACCAGTGTGCTAATTTGGTGGGTGCATGCACGTGCGGCACACGCGTGGTCTCTAAAGCTTGGGACAAGTGCCTGTGCTCTGCAGTCCTTGCCCCTTTTACCCCTTGCAGCCATGTGTGAGTAAATCACAGCTGTCAGTATGGTAGCAGCTTGATTAAAGTTCAGGGGTTTAATAGATCATTTTAAAAACCCCAAATTACTCCCACTCCCTAGTCGATCCACCTGGACCCTTGCCCTAGGTGCATGGCAGTTTTCAACCAGCGCTGGAGAAGCCAAGTCTGGGCCTGAGGTTCCTGCTTATTCCCCAAGGATCCTCGCTGCAGACCTAGACCAACATTCTCAGCTGTATTTAATCTGCTCTGAGACAAGCTGGCTATGAGAAAATGCAAAGGAAAAGGCACATAAGCAAAGACATGGAAAAACTTGGACAGTTGGCCTGCTTTGTTCACTTGGTAAACTGGAGGCCGGCCAGTAACAGCGGAGCTCCCTTGGCAATACAAGTCTGTTCCAATTAATCGTGTTTAACCATTCTAATCACACTTTAGCACATTAATCCTATTTTCAATCCAAAACACATCTGAAAGAGCGGCATGTGGGCCTTTTTATAGCAACCGCAAATCAGATGTAACTGAGAGACATAGGGCCCTAGTTTACTCTGCACTTTCACTGAACTTAAACTTAATAAAATATGTGACTGAGTTGTGGTTGGATTTACTGCATGATGTTGATGCTTCCACATATAAATAGATCCCTTAAGTAACTTAAAAACCTGTCAGAAAGGGCAGTGAAAATTTGATTATAAGGTAACCAGTGTGTGTGTTTTCTAACAATGACATTGCCCCTCTGGTCAGTGGTACTGAGAGAACTTTTAAAATTTAATCTGCTTATGGATATAGATGATGCTACATTTGGAATCACAGGGCTACATTTTGTGTCTCAGGCACTCTCAGTTACAAAGAATTTTATGGCTTGCTTTAACCATGAAAACAAGATAAAGCTGTTATCTTCTCCCAAGTGTGCTTTTTTCTGGCATTTAAAATAAGTTTTAAAACAGCAAAATTTTCAAGTTTATTGTATTCATCATACACAAAGTGAAATAATATTTTTTGATTTGTATTCCTGATAAAATTTAACTGCTTTACATTGCTTCTGTGTTAAAAACCTTCCTTTCAATGAGAGATGATCTTATTAAGGTATGGATCCGTGATGCTGCGTTTTACTCTACTCTGTGGATTTGCTTTAAACTGAAAAACAGCAACAAGCAAAAAAACTGTCATCCAGATATATCCACCCCCAAACCACTTGATGTATTTAGCGCCTGAATCCTTGTTTATGGGCAGGCTTAAAAGAGGTGCATTGAACTGTAAATTATGTAGAAGGGTATTTGTATGAGACTTGAATTTAGCTGTGGAGAAGGAATGAAGATATCAAATCATGCTAAATGAAATATTCAGCAATTCAGAATATGGCAAGAAAAGATATGTAAGAAAATTCAGGCTTAAAAAGGAAAATTTTGGACAATAATCAGGATTACACTCAATGTTTGATTTTCAAAGTAAACACTTCTAGCTTTTTATGTTACAAATAATAATCTGGAAAGATGCATTAGAAGAACCTAAATGCAAACTAGAAATGAGTTTATCCAGGTAACTAAGGTTTTATTAAACAATTTAATTCATTCCAGTTCTTTTGGAAGAAATTGCAGGTTATGGTTAATGTAGTGTATCAGACAGGAATAGCATTTGCAGAGCCACCTGCATTTAATATACAACTGTCAGAAATCTCTGCTCACTACCACTTACCCAGAAAGAAATATGCAACAATTTGATGAACACAGGACTTTTTAATATTAAAAACAAACAAAAAAAATAGACTTTTTTTTTCTGAATGCAATGAAAATACTGACTCAATTTATAGGATTTTGCTCTTCAGTAGAATCTATTTATTTGTTTGAGCTTATTGAATTAACTGTCATTTTGGCCCCTTCTGTATGCTGTAGTAGGCACTGGAAAATGCTATCCAGTGGGACCATAACCAAATAGAAAATTAAGACAATACATTCAAAGCAAGTATTATAAATAATATTTTCAAAATATCATAAAATAAGGTCTGAAAAAATAAGTTAGTGCTAGTAATGTCAAATCCTGAAAATCCTTGGGTTAAAGATACCAACTGATGCATGAAATATTACAATATTCCATGACCTTCTAATGGAAACAGCTTATCTAGCAAATATTTCTAATATTCTTCAAAAAGGAGTCCATTACTGGTGAAAAAAAAAAAAAACAACCCACAACTGGGTGATGTGGTATCTGTGGTGGTAGAGCACAAAATGATGAGCTGACAGTTTTGGTTTCTCCCCCAGTGCTGATGAACAGCATGAACTGGAAAAATCTGAACCTCTTTTGTTCCCTGCTTGCCCTGTAAAATGGGGATAACCTGAGGGAAGCCATGGAGGTTGGTTTAACCAAGGCAGGAGCCTTAAGCTGCCTACTAGACCAGGCTGCCATCACAGGGAGATGGAGGGGCAGGACTCCTCTAAAGGGAAGATGAGAATCATGTGAATTATTTATTTTTCACTGTCTATACTGTTTCCTGCAAAAACTTGGTACAGTGGAATGAGTTCACTGTAGATTTTGAGGGATAGCCAGGAGGCAAATGGGCAGAGTGGCAGGTACCTCTACATACACTAGAAAATAAATGACAGCCAACCACAGTTTGTATCCCTGTGCTTCAGGCAAGCAATAATATTTTGTCTTCTGCAAAGCAGAACACTAAGGGATGAGAGGTTTAATCTATTAATCTTTCCCCACCTGAAGTTCATCAAGGTTTTTGCCATCTACTTCAGCAGAGACAAGATGAAATCAAAACCTACTTACGGTCCCATTTTAGCCACAAACTTTAACAAGTGTCATGGGACTCTGCTGAACCAGGCAGACAAAAGGTTGATGGATAGATTCCCTTTCCTTTATTCGGAAACCATTTCATAATTTGTAATGATTAATCTTCTGAAGGGAAGCTCTGCAATAGATGAGTTGTCCAGCATGTGTTGGACAGGTTGCAGCAGGGAAGACTCATGGCTTCACATCCCACAGTCCAGCTTTCAGCAACCCCCTTCACTGTTCAGCCATCTACATACAATATCCATCCACAGCAGCCTGGAAAATCTCTGTGGCCAAGCAAATTATATTTGCATCACCAGTGGGTACCCGTTCATCCTGAATATCAGAGCAGCCTCATTGTGCCAATGCCTTCTTTTCATTGGTCCCCAAAAGTAAATCTTCCATGGGCTGATAACAGAACTATTGCTTCTAGTAGATCTTAAACCACACCTTGAAATCAGTCAGAAAAGTTTTGCTTCCTATAGTCTATGTCATTGTGTTAGAGTAACATCTCATGTGTTCCCAAAGACTTTGTGTGTTTAGCAGAGAAAGGCAACAGTACGGGTAAGGGTATTGGGAACTGGTATGTATTTAAGTATTTTGCCACTACAACAAAAATATTCCATCGACCACAGGTTAAGAAATTAGAATTTGGCTAGCTTTTTAGAGAGGATATTCTGTTTGACTAAAAATGTATTTAATTTAACCATAATTTCAGATAAAGGCAGGGTCAGAATATAAGCAAACTATGAAAATAGAAGTGATGAAGTAAGAAGCAAAGGTCTAAGTGTAGCTACATGGCCACCTCTTGGATTATACAATGTGGTGGATTCCTTAGGCTCAGCACTACATTCCCAGTCTCCATGGGGGATCAGGATAGGAAGGCTTAGATTATTTTCTTAGTTTCTCTGGTATGAAACTGGGGTAACTTGAGTAGTTCATATTTGGATCCCAATTACAATAGTTTAAGTCCTGTAGTAACATTATTATCCTCTAGACAGCCTTTAGAGCTTATCCTGATTAATATCCATGTAAATAAGAATCATAGCCTTACTGCAAGAATCAGTTTGGAAACATTTTATAATGCTAATTTTAATTCAGATTTAGTTGGTCTCTAATCTCCTCCAACCTCTTGTCTTAGCAGTAGCTGCAGATGCAGACAGTGTTGTAAGAGCTGCTGTGGAAATAACCTAATTCCCCTTCAGGAAGGGTGTAATTCCTTTGTCCCAAGTTCTTCAAGAAGAAAGTCCCTTTAAAAGGGATGCTTTTATCTCTGTCCTGGGATAAGACTTTTGTACCCAACCCAGGTCTATTTGCTAGAACGGAAAAAAAAAAAAAAAAAAAACCAACTTGGAATGGATTGGAAACTCCCATTTCAGATGCAAGTCATGTATTCCACAGATGAATGAAGGGTATACTATGTCATGGTCCTGTTGACTACACAGTAAATGCTTCTGTGAAGATTTTATGTGGAATGCACTCATATTACTTGGCTTGCTTCTCTTCCTGTTCATTTGTACTGAAGAAGCAGCCAATGATCAGCAATGTTGTGTTGGGCACAGCAGAGACTTTTATACTGCAGAGAGGGCCCCAGTCCCCCCAGAGGTGACAGCTCAAGATTAAGGCATGGTTGGTCTTTACATTAGATGGGCTCTAGACCAATTTCTTTCCAAAATTTTGGATCAGCAGACCACCATCAATCCTCAACATTTCTCACAGCCCATATTTACAGTAAAACTTTTAATTGAAACTTGCTTAAATCCACTGCTCAGTGCTGCCCAGCCATGGATCACTTACCATGGCCTCGTGATGCCCCCTCATGAAACAAGGAAAATGATGACATAGCTCTTCAACGGGCATGACAGAGATGAAGATCCTAGTAAAATTGCTGATTATGTTCCTACCATTTGTTTTTGACTAAGGAATGTATGGTCTAGATGACCTACAGGTGAGTCTATATGGAGCATAAAGCCTGTTGGCTTGGACTCAGACTGTGTGTCAAACACTAACAGGAGTGCACAGAGCACCTAGAAAAGATGTTGTATTGTTTATCTTAAGAGGAAACAGTACACAGTCTGTCCATATGAAAGTACATACAGGTACCATCTAGTGTCAAGATACCACACCTTAAGACATGAGACTGAATTTCACAAGTATGAAAGTGCAGGAGACCTCAGTCCAGGACAATTCTTAGTTTGTCTAGCATATTATAGACTTGGCAAGAAAACTCATTTCCTGACACAATACTTATTCTATGTGACAGCTGAAGCCCCAGGGAGTAAAGGGGACAAGGCATGTAGGTTTTAGTCATGAGAACTTCAAATCAGCCAGATAGTGGCTTCAGGGAGAGGTTAGTGTGGTATTAAAGAACACTGAGGCCAGTTTCAGGATTTTGCCTATGGCACTGCTCTACATTTGAGCAAATTATGTATTTTAGTTATAGTAGAGTCACACAGTTTTTTTGCAGGCTGGGTGGTATTAATATGTGTTTTTCAAACTGGGTAAGTATCCATGTTTATACTGCTCAGTAATAGTACTGTAGTTCAATCATTCAATATTGTGCAATAACAACACTGCGGTGCTTAGGAGTCCTAGGTTTGGACAAGAATCACAAGGTGCTGAAAAAAAACAAAGAGGTGGCCCTTATCCTAAAGACATGGTCCTAGAAGATGAGACAATAGATGTGAGAAAATTTAGGAGATCAATCAGGCCATGTTAGTCTGAGTGGTTATTGGACAGTATATAAGTAAACTCTCTTTACATTTACTTAATTCTGAGCTTTATAGAAAAGGATCATATTTCTTATTCGGGATTGGCATTTATTTTTACAAATACATTGGAGGTGTCCTAGAAAAATCTCTGTAACAATTTACTCAGGACAATATGAGAAATATAGAGTTCTTTACAGATTATTATACACATCTTTTTTTTTTTTTTTTTTTTTTTTTAAATCCAGACATATACATTAAAAAAAGTAAATAATATAAATATTCTCTCCTCCATATCCAC
>JANHGN010023367.1:18241-74032 GCA_024605025.1 Megaceryle maxima | reverse complement strand
ATCTTTTTTTTTTTTTTTTTTTTTTTTAAATACAGACATATACATTAAAAAAAGGAAATCATGTAAATATTCTCTGCTCCAGATTCATATTTAGACTGAACCAAAGAGACAGATTTTATAATCAGCCAATCATTACAGTTACAAGCCTGAAGCCTTAGGGGCTTTGGCTAGGGAGAACTATCATAATCCCTTCCTTAGAAGGGAATGTTCCATTACATGTGTTTGTTTAGAGATGTTGTGTGTTGGCCACACATCTCAGCACACTCAAATTTGTGGTACCCTTAAGGAACTACTGCTGCCCAGGGTGCTCCTCTCTGATCAGACTTTGGCAGAATGGCAGCCTAAAGAGAAATGCAACAGGTTGTTGGACTACCAGCCCTCTGTCAAAGTCCCTGTGTCACTCAAGCATCACAGTGTTTTCACTTTGGGTTGGTGGGGTTTTTTTTGTTGTTTTTTTTCTTTTTTCTCCTTTTCACCCATGTCTGCAGAAACATAAATATGTTGGTGTGCTTGCACATTAACCCAGACATGGCCAAGGCTGTCTGTGGAATGGAGACTCCTGCTATTTAGAAAAGGAAAAACAAACCCTGAACATTATTATGAATGTAATTAAAATTATAACTAGATTTAAGTGGAAATATTAGGAATGAATCCAAGTTGAAATACAGAGGCTGAACCCTTATTTTTATCCTGCTTACATCTGCAGCTCTGAAAGGAGAGTCTGGGGTGTGTTTGAAATGCACACAGGAGGTCTGGGGAAGGCCCATCCCCAACTGCAGTTACAAATGGTCCCCAGAGGGTGAAATGCAGGCTCACAACTGAGATCTATGTTTTCGGCCTTCTAGAATCAGAGTCATTTGGTTTAGACATTATTAAAAGAAGGGTGCATTGCATCTGATGGCAGAGCCATCTGTTTGAGATTAAAAAAGAGAGGACTCTGTGCCCTACTGCATGGATATAAAGATTGGCCTCCAGCTCTGTACCTCAGTCCCTGTTCTCACCTGGCTGTGAACCAGCAGGGTGTTTGCAGCAGATTTAGAGCTATGCAGACTTCGTCCAACATCATCTCACTTCCCACAAGCGCAGCATCCCGAGGGAGCTGTAAGGGCAGCCACATGCCCTCTCCTAAACTGCTTCCAAAGTACATTTTTAACAAAGCTACAGCAAGCTTTTCTTTTTTTCCCCCTTTCTTTCCAATCCAGCTACACCTGATGAACAAGACTGAGAAACCCAGGTCAAACTCACTGTTGACTTATGGAGTTCAGGAGAGTGAGATCACTTCTTGTCTATGTTACAGCCTCTGGGCTTCAGGGAGTGGTTAAGTGGTTGAGCTCCACCATGAAGCTCTCTGAGCAGCAGATGATCACTGTTGGTGCCTGAGCAAGCTAAGTCGTATCTCTGCTGTACTGCAGTGCATCTTCCACCTGCAACCACAGCCTGGGCAGGGCTGGTCTCTGGAAAGAAAAATGATGCCCACAGTCACTTCTTCCTATCCCGTCCAGTCTCCATGCAAGTGGGCACTCAGATAACAGGACTACTCTGTGTTTTCAGAGGGACATGAGGAATGTGGGGTTTTTTTAAGGCAGAGGATGGGCTCAGAGCTTACTGCTGAGGTGTGTTTGTTTGGGTTAGACAAATTTAGGTTTTCCTTTGCAAGCCCAAGCCTTCTTTTTCAAAGCCTTTGAGTTCCAGTTTTGAATTCCATCTGCCTCAATTTCAGGCAGGCAGATTTTGAGTCAGATCTCTGTGGTTTTGGTTTAGGGTTATATCCACAACTGAAATGGGCCTTAATTTAGCCAGTTCCACTTGGGAAGAGGGCCAAAATATTGAGGTTTCTGCCATCTTGAGCACAATCTTCATAAGAAATGTTCCTGAAGTTTCTTTGCTGTCAAATTCAAGCCATTCACACTGCTTCAGCATGACATCCCAGGTTAAAATTTAAGCGGAACAGATCCCAGCCTGAATTCTTGAACTTTTGTGGGTATTGGGCAGGCAGGGATTATAGCAAACAGTGTTCACCCTGCACTTTATTTCCTCATTACTAGTCAAGATTTGAGGCTGCTGCAGTTCTCACTCCTTCCTGCTGTTCTGGCCTTGGAGACCTTGATTAGGAAAAGAAATAGAAATGCCAGCAAAATGAGTGGAGAGAAGAGGAAATTGCCAAAAACCAAACTGACTTGGGACCTATCCTAGCTGAAATGGTACTAGAGAAGAAAAGCTGTGGCCCTTCTGTGTTCAAATTTTTGGTCTCATACCTCCCCAGTAAAAATGGAGATGTGTCATGGGCTTTCATCTCAAATTTGATTATGTTTGTCTTGGTAGATGAGAAAAATGTCTCACATGCTATTATGAAGTCTTGCTTCATGTCTATGTGATAATAGTACCTTCCCAAGTGAACACAGTGGGGACTGATTTGGGGACTCCAGAGCTAAAAGCTGTGTGCTTCCAGAGCTTCTGTGTGACTCTTGGGCCCTGAGTGGAAATAAAGATGTTGACAAAGAGTAGCTGTGGGACACAGAAAGGTGCTGAATGAGAGCTGTGAACCTTTTGGGGATGGCACAGGACAGGGGTGGGAGAAAGGTGTACAGAGACAGTATATTCACTGTAGCTCTCTGCATCCAAAATTAAGGAACTGCTCCTTCAGACTGTGTTGCTTAGAGGAAGATCTTCAAAAAGGTTTGACAAGATAAATGTGCTGGGGTTTATCACTGGATATATTATTACACAGCAGCAGCCCTTTCACTTGAAATAGATTTCTGAGGCCTCCTTCCCCTAATGAATAGTGACATCCTCTAGCACAGGAACAGCTCAGCAAGACGAATGTTTTTGCTGTTCTGGCCATTGGCTCTTTAAATATAGCAAAGAGTAGCTGCAGCAGCCCAGAAGTAACTGCAAGCCATTTTAGTCCCTGTCATCACTCGCTCTGTCTCCTCTTCCAGCTGGTAGCTCTTGTCACGTCTTTCCTTCTTTGTTGCAGAGGAATCTCTGGGTATTCATAACTATTCCTTATTGCTTCTAATTATTCAATCGGTAATAACATTTTCTACCGTTTTCCCTTCATGTGACAGAGATGGGTTGCTGCTTTTTCTCTAGTCATTCAAGAGGGGAGTGTCTCATGAGGGTAGATGAGAGAAATATCTCTATTTAGTTATATTGGTGCTGACCACAAAATCCCTGCTCTGCTTGTGCTGGGAAACTGACGCTCGGGGTTTTATTTATGTGAACCTGGGGTGACTCCCTCTCCTGGGCTTTATAGCTTTACCTGCCTGAAGAGGACAAACCTCTTGGTGCTCACTGGATCAGCCGCAGCCTGAGAGAGGACCAAGGGAGGAAAGGGGCTTGCGTCACCTTTGGACTACACATTTGATATTGTTTCATTTTAACTGTGCCTAGTAATTCTAAACTGGAAGCTGCTCTGTGTGTCTGGGGAAGTGTGACTCTACAAAAGCTTCTTTTTCCTATTTGAAGTATTTTTCCTTTCATTCATTCTTCAGCTCTTTTATTCCCCCTGAATAATTTTTTTTAAATTATTATCTGTACAGAGAAACATTACCTTTCCTCTTTTTCTTCTCTAAGTAATCACTTGCTTGTTGTTGAAAATGGGGAGCATGGAAAATGGTAATTATTACTACTTTTCACATTACTTGAGAATATTCCTCTATCACAACTGCTGGCCATACTTTCATACTTTCTTTTTTTTTTTTTTTTTCGTACTTTCAAAGGCTGGCCAGCCTTTCTTTGGGGACACTCTCCTTGGTTTCACTGTGTGCAATTCTGCATTCATCCAAAACCTTCCTTTGTGCTTTTATACACTCTTCTAAAATAGACATTTTGTTAAGAATTAGATGTAGATGTTGCAGAGAACTTTTAAAATAATGAAGATCCTGACATCAAAATATAGAAAAGAAAATGTTTTGGGTTTTTTTCTGATAGGATTGCAGGGGTAATGATTTTAGTAGGTAGCATCTTTCTATGCATTAAGAGTTGAACTAAGCAGAAAAACAACATTACATTTTGAAGACCATTCCTGAAGTGAAAATGGGATGTAAGGAAAGATGTAGGCATTAAGTTGTGACATTGGCTCTATAATCACAAAACTGAGCCCATTTCTGAAAATCTGCTAATGGAGAGTTGCACACGGAAAGTTACCAGAACATGGGGATTAAGGAGATATGTGGATTTTTATGTCTTCACATATCCCTTTGATATCTTCTGAAGCTCCTACAGAAGTGGGTGGAGTTGCACATTCATATCACTTACAGCTCTGTTGAAGAAATATTACCATGTGGAAGGGACATTTTAGGAAGCTTGGGAGCTGTGGGTGGGGCTGTGCCAGTCCCAGGGCCAAGTCAGCATTGCAAACAGGAGGACAGCTGGCAGATTGAGGGGGAAACCACCAGCGGTTATGGAGTTCTGCACCTCTACCTGCTCTATTTGTACAGATTTTGCAATGCTATTTTCAAATGAATAAATATGCAGACAGGGGTCAGAAGCCAGTCTTGCTGTTTCTCCAGGGCTTGGCCTGAAGGACTGTGTTGTTGGTTGGGCTGTTCTGATGTAAGAGAGAGATAAAGCTTTAGCTTGAGAAGGACTCCAGAGGAGGTCTTCATCTTCATGAGTGGGTTTTGTAGCTAATGACTCATTTTGGAAAGCTTGGCTCCTATTGCTCCAGCTTGTTTTTGACTGACAGTAGCCATTGGCTGCCATGCCTGCACCTCAGTGCTGCCAGTGTGCACTGAACCTGCCAACTGGAGGCACATGTCAGTGAAGAAACAGCTGATTTGTTTACCCCAAGTGGATTTGTCTTTTCCAGGTGCTAAGAAGTCAACTTAGCTTTGATTTATGTGCATCTGGATACACTTGTTGAATAGCTTTGGTTTCCTGAAAGTTGTGGTTAAAATTAAGGTTTATTCAAGCTCCAAGGCACCCAAGCAGCTAGACCGGCTTTCTGAGCTCACCTGGTTAGGTTGCCAAATTGTATTCAAGGGAGGCGGGCCTTCAGCTCTTTCCTTTGCATAGTTGCTTGCCCCTCTGTTCTGACATGACCCATGGAAAACCTAAGGGAATCCTCTCTGAAGGTGAGGGTTATCCAACATGGTCCTCCCACAGCATGATGGGCAGCATGGCCATGCATGCAGATAGGAGGAAGACATCAGTTGTGGAGCTGCAGGGTAACTGAGCAACTCTACAGGAGCAAGAACACCATCCAAGGTTCTGGTAGGTGGGAGCTTTTACAACTGCCATAGAGAAAGTGCCTGTCTGCTTTAGTCCTCTGATAAATCAGCCTTGATGTCTGTCAGACAACATTGTCTGTTTGTCAGTGGGCAGTTGTTTCTCCTTGGATGATGGACAGACAAATGCCTGTGGGTAGGCTGACACGTGACATCCTGGATACCAGAGTAATTTTTTTTCCCTTTTCCAAGAAATGAGGGAATCGCCTCTCTTTGTACTGGGAGCAATAAACCACTTACTGAATGCAGGTCTCCAGGACTGAATTGTAAATGGCTCTGCTGTCATTTTCAAGCTTTTTAGGGTTTGTTTCAAGAAAAAATAAGACAAGAGTAAAAGCATAATGCTTCATTTTTGTCTCACTGGACACAGAGCTCCCTCTGACTTGCATTATAACCCAAAAGCAATTGTAGGATCAGACTGGGGGTGTTAAAGGGGTAGTATAGCAAGTGTACCAAGGTGGGGAAGGGGAAGAAATGGGTGAGTTTATCTTAAATGTAAAACTTGCTGCTAGGCTAATAAAACAATACAATACATCTGGGTTGATTTTCTCCTTGGTGATAGAGGGTTGGCCTAAGAGCTAAGTCTTGGTCTTGGCTGACTTGGACATACTTAAAACTCTTTGATAGGGTTCTCATATCTCTTTCTTTTTTTCTAAAATCATGACAAGAGGAAAGCATTTATTACCAAGAAAGCTGCACCCGTAGGCAAGAACTAGTCATCTTTGATTTAACTTTTTAACTGAGGTTGCTGAATTAAATGTAGTTTTGTTTTTATCTGTTTGCATGGAAGGCTTCCAGATAAAACAACTGTTTTAGTGACCTGTGCACTTGTATCATGTTAATTAGGTTTGAAAACCCATATATTGTTTTCATAAGACTATTACATTTTCTGTAATTAAATTAAGCAAAAAATAAGGATGCATGGCAATAATATTTATTATTAATACCAGACTCAAAAGGCATACAACATGTGAATTGAAGGTAAGGGCCTTGAAGACAGTCTGAACTTCAAAACAATCTCAAATAGCCTAGCTTTTCAGCAAGTCGTTACTACATGTATTTAAAGAAAACATGGATACAGTGAGAAACAGCCCACTGAACAGACAGGGTTCTGGTCCCATTTGAAACAGGGCAGTTTCTGGGATCTTTACTGTCTGAATGGAAATAAAAATTTTACTTCAGTTAAATATATAGGAGTATGTTCTTGTGCTGTGTCATGTGTCTGAGAGGGTAATAAGGCCTGGGAGGCTGCCTGCATAGTCACCTTTCCTGGGAGGAAAGGGAATGGCATGGGAGCACATAAAAGGGCACTCCAGTGTTAGAGGCAATTCAGGTGGCCTTGACTGCATGAATTCTGCTTGTTGGCTCAGCATAGCAACAGTATGTCAGACCAGTGCTAGGTACTGATCCCATCTTTGGTGCTAGCCAACCATAGGTGTATAGGAAGAAGTACATGTGTACAAACAAGGCAGAAATATGCCCCAGAATACAATCTCATCTTCTAGTAATATTTGGTTTAAGGATTTTTTGAGACAGAAGCTGTCTCACATGATAGCTGTGAATGCGCTTTCTCTTTTAGCCAGTTGCTATCTGAACTTCTGTTAACTTCTAGCAGTTGCATTCCTGCCCATTGTATGAAGCACTATTTCCTTAAGTTAGCTTTGAATCTGGAACCTTCTTTTCTCCTCTCTCAATCTGCAACTCTGAGAAATGCATGCTCCTCCTGGTGAAAAGCATCTTAGTGTGTGTTCAGTCCTGCACAGTCAGGGTGGCAGGAGATGAGCTTGTGTCAGTCCATTTCCTAGCCTCTGACAAGTGGGGAGGGCAAAGTTTTGCCTTCAAAGTATGTTTAAAATAAGTAGACATTAAAATACACCCATGCTGTGGATCTGACCACAGAGATGAGAGCCAACCTAGCTAACAATCTGTTTGGGAGCAGATGTCCTGTATTGCTCTTGGTGTGCTGGAAAGCCACTGGACTCTGGCTACAGCTTAGCACAGCTGGACTATCCCACACGGCCAGACTCTGACACCAGCAGCAGGATGGCCAGTGGCTTGTCTTTCATAAGGTTCCTGGCATTTCAATCAAGGGCAAAGGCAAAGCGCTGCCCCCAAGAAAGCACACCCCCATCATTGATCCTGGCTGGCCCTGTCTGGTTGGGCAGCTCTGTGGGAAAGACCCTGCAGGGGTGATGGGCAGCAAGGCTGTGGGACTGGGGTTTGTTCAACCAGGAGGAAAGACAGCTTCAGGGAGACCACACAGCAGCTTGCTGGTTCCCACAGGGTGGTCATGAAGAAGATGGAGACAGGCTCTGCTCAGCACTGCATAGTGGGAGGACAAGAAATGACAGGTTTACATTGAAAACAGAGGGGTTCAGACTGGGTACAGGTAAACACTTTCTGCCTGTGAGAACAGTAAGTGTCAGAACAGGTTGTCTGGAGAGGCTGTGTAGTCTCCATCCTTGGAGGTTCTCTAGACCTGTCTGGACAAAACCTTGAGCAACTTGTTCTGACCTGATGGCTTCACCCAGGCTATGGGACAAGAGCCTTCCTGGGGCCCCAGTCAGCCTGAAATACCCTATGGTTCCATCAAATATTTCTTGTGACTGAGGGTGTTTGAGCTCTCTTTCTTATGTAGGTTTTCTGTTGTCTAATAAGACAGCTTTTCTTACAGTGAGGAAAAAGCTAGAGTTTGCCTTCTCCAGAAGATTGCCTGTTTGCATAAAACACAGGAAAGTAGAGACCTTCATCTCAGAGATCTTCCACTTCTGTCAAGTTCAGCTGAACTTTACTAAGGGGATCAAAAGTTCCAAGGTAGAGACATGCAGACAAACAGACACAAGATGCACACAGAAACAGTGTGACTACAAAAGCCTCATTTTCTTAGATGAGTAGGATAATATCCACCTTAGTTTATTTCTAAAAATGGACAAAGATTTGAGTGAAAATGTAGTAACTGCTAAAACAGTTCACCTGGCAATATGATGTAAAGATAATTAAAATAGGTAGTCCATCCCTGAAAGTAAATTCATGACAGCTAATCGTGGCTGGGGTATGCTACAGTACAAGCAGACTTTGTATGCCTTGTAAGCAGAATATTCTGAACTGGCTTCAGTGCATGCACATCAATCAACCAGAACTAATCTCATGGTAAACATATACTGTGCAACAGCAAAAACCATCACTTGGATCCTCTAAATTTAATTAAAACCCTATGAGAGATTTTTAAACACAATGAGACTGATTATCAAATGTGGTCATAGCTGTAGCAATGATATTTGTAATCTTGTGCTGTGTCTTTTAACGTGTCTTGTAACTGTATAGTTCTGGAGGCTCACACATTTGTTATTTTATGGGGTATTTTTCACTGGTTCTTACAACGGTATCTTTACTGCTTGGGCCCAAGCTATTGGTGGAAATGTATTGCTTGAAGTATATTACTTAGCATGCTTACAACAGGATTTGGATAGGTATGGCAAGTAGCCGCAATTTAAAGCCTCTCAAACAATAGCTGTCCAGCAGTATTACTTAAGTAATTTGTGAATCAGAGGTAGCGGTTCCTCATAAAGACAAGTGTCTCTTTTACCTTAACTCTGAAAGTCTTTTCTATGCCTTGAACAAGTTCCTCTTTCTAGCTGTCCTGCAAAATCCCTTACCACTCCCTGACTTGCCAGTTCCTGGCACCACAGGCTCCTCTCCATCCCACTGCAGGCTGCTATCCCTCTGTGCTGCGTGGTCATGCAGTCTCATGCAGCACGACCATCTGCACTGCTCCCAGAACCTCTCTCTGGCCATTATTTAGCTAGGTCTCAAAGATCTTTTGGTGGTGATCCACATGCCCTGCTCAGATGCATGGTTTTAAGAAATGCAGTGTTGCCATCCCCTCCCTTGTTGCCTTTGCCTAAGGATGAGCCATTGACAGGAGAAGGAACCAAGATCCACCCACACTTTGCTCCTATCTTACATAATGAATAAGCAGTAGTCATAAGATGAGTGCCTGTGGTTTTGTTTTCATGTCCATAGAAAGAACAAAATTATTTCAGTAAAATTCTTTCAATTCATTTTCTCACACTGTTGAAGTTGTGCTTTGTAAGGTTTCTGAATAAAACAATCAGTAGCCCACCTTGGAACGGAGTTTGGTTTTTTGAAAATTTTTTGGGGTTAGGGATGGCAACTAAAAAAAGTTTTTTTTTTTTTTTTTTTTTTTTTTTCTTCTGGGCATCAACTGCTGGCAGAAGTAGTTGAAAAAAGCTTCTCACACCATACCACCAATTTACATTTTCCATATGCTGGATTTTAAGATTATAGGGTTTTAGACTCTCAGTTTGCATGTTGTATTTTACATAATAATGAGTTTGTGTCTGAAGCTGAGTTGATACATGAGAAAGCAGAACCACCACCACCCAGAAAGCAGGGAAGCAACAACTTTTCTTCTTGGAAAGACGCTCTCAGTGAGATCTTTTTTTCCAGGAAGCATCTTCAAGTTCTGTTTTCTGCCATGCAAATAGTATCTACTTTTAGGCTGCACAGAAGGAGTCTCTTCCTGCTTTGTGGATCTGTTCCCAGTAACTTCCTAGTAAAGAGTTTCCAAAGTGATAACTGTAGGATTTTTTATCATGAATTACACTATTACAAACCATTCACCCCCATAAATTCCTTTTTCAGTCCTCGACTATAGCACTTTTGCACCTCTTTGTCATCACAGAGTGGCCTTTTACTGCCTGTTTTAACTGTAGAAACATCACTCCAGCAAAAGGGAATCCTTGGGTAATGCTAGACTTTTAACTTTTTGTTTCACCATTACAAGGACTATCTCTGTGTAAAAGAGGTTACACATGTCTATGTAGTAGGGATGTTACTCAAAGGCTGGTTTAAAAGAATTCCTGAGGTCTTTTCCAAACTGAACTATCTTACGATCCTACGTGCATTTAAAAAATAATCCCCCTGATCTCTTTCTGAAAATGAACTCAAGGCTAGAATTTCTTCTGATTCTTCCCATTTTACATTTTTTTTGTCACTAAGCACTTGCAGATGAGATGTCTGCCACAGTTTCATGTAGCAGAAGGCCATGCTGGGCATTGCAGTATCTGGGTGTGCATGGGAAAGCAGTGCTTTAGAATCCGGGATCATGGCAATGTTCTGCAACCTTTTATTTCCTCCATGTCTCCCTACTTTCACTCATAGCAAAATGGAAGTAACTGGTCTTTGCCATATCTGACAACCCATTTGTGGATGGATCCAGAAACTGAAGTCCTTTCGCTCTCTCCTAAGTCCCTTAATGTCTTCAGAAACACTTTCAGGTAGTTTCTGCAGTCACAATACAGCTGGAGTCAAATACTTCCTTGAGCATCCTGGTGTACAGATCCATCACACCCTGTTTTGTCCTACTCTCATCCCAGTACTTTTCTTTTGCCTTGCCCTTGCCCTTCTCAGAGGCCTTGCAAAGATCAGTGTTGCACTGAGCAGGGAATGTGAATCTCATGCGTGGGATCTCTTACTGTTTGTATACAGTTTGTCAGTTGACCTAGGAGCAAGACTTATTTCAATGTATGTTCTCAAGTGAAAGAGAATTATAAGCATTTTCCAAGCCTTCATGCTAGAAAGCACTTAATATTTATATTTATGGTGTATTAATAATGAAAACAGGACATTTCTAAATAGCAATTTCTGACCCTGAGCCTAAGATAGGTATCTGTAGATGGATCTTGCAAAGTTTCCTGGTCACTTGGAATGACTGAGTAAGTCCAAACACCTACAATAACACTGGTTTCACCAATTTCCGGCATTAGAAAAAGAGGATTATAAGGGTACAGAATACCACAGAACATGTTATACTACATTGACTGAGAATGAACATGGATCTGCTGCTACAAAGGGCTACAGTAAAACTTTGGAGACATGAAATACATCTGAATTCTTCAGCTTGAGGACAGCTGTAATTATAATGAGTTTGCAGAAATAAGGCTACAAGAGTGGCCTGTTCTCTTCCCCTATCTGGGATTATACATAAATGACTCATAGTGAGGCGTAACACTACCTTTCCACTGAGAGGAATGTCAGTTGTTCAGCTATATGATAAATCATTACATGTTTATTAGGGAATGGAGAATGAGAGAAACGGTCTTCCATTATATGTTTACTCAATTTGTGTCCAGCTGCTTTAAGAACACCCTATTTCTATTTAGTATCTTAGCAGACTTTGCTAAATCCATCTGTTCTAAAGCAGTATTGTGTTAAGCAAAATAAAGAACCCAGAGCAGGCACCAGCTGCAGTTACCGACAAGCAGGCTATTGAAAGCCACTTACTCTAGCTTGCTAGACACTTATAAGAAAGAAAGACCATATTAATATATTTAAGACTAGAACAAGCTTGTGTCTTCTTGGCTAAGAGAAGCAGCCCTGGTGATCATAGCTGGTGGTCTGAACAGCAAGAAAAGGCAGGATGATCTAGTAAAAGCTCCTTTGACTTCAATAGCAATATGGATTTGGCCTCATGCAAACAATGGGAGTATGTGAAAGTAATTATCCACCCATTGAGTTTTTCTCCTCCACCTTCCCCCTTTCTAATTTCTAATGAACGTAGATAATTGCTGTGTACCCACTAACACGCAGATTAGTCCTCTGGGATTAGGCTATGTGATTGACTAGCTAACACTAAGGGTAAACGCCTCTGGTGTTCCTGCTAAATACATTCTTGCTAGTAAGTTAAACAATCAATCTACTAAAGCACTACTAAAGATTTAAATACTTGTTTTGGAGACTTCTAGTAGATTTCAATAGCTTCTGACGTACTGTGACATGCTTCAGAATGTTCATTTATATACAGTTTGATTTCTTTTGATGATTGTCAACTTAAGTTACTTAAAAAGGAGAGTATTTTGTAGAGAAAGGAAGGGGGTGGAGGGAAAGCAATATATTAGAAACATGAGTAGGTGCCCTGGCTTGTCCATCAGTCTTGGCATCATTTTATTTATACATTTTCTAAAGGATTAGAAGTAATCAGTTCCAGAGGATGTGCTCTGGAGTATTGGCAGCGTCTACTTTCTTGGCAATCATTGCAAATATTTTATACAGTTTCATATTGTCTTGAGTAGTACCGAGCTCTGGTGGTTTGATGTAAACAGTGTTAATGTTTTAATTTCTACGTGAGTGACATATTTCCCCATGCTGCACCCTGTGCTTTCCAAAGGCTCAGCATCAGCAGGGCCCATTCAGCATGGTGGGAGCACTCACCTGGGAGTCACAGGACTCCATCCTCAGAGACAAGGCGCTGAGTGGCTCTGAACATTGGAGTCCTCAGACCCTCTTGTTTCCGCTTTCCAGCATGATGAGGGTCTTATCTGCAGGGAGCAGGGCTGGGGCATTCCCCATGCAGGACGTGCTCATTACACTTACATGGGTTTACATCTCTGCTTTTCTCAACAGATGAGAAATAGAAAAGCCCTCCCAAACCCATTTGTTTTAACATTTGCAGGTAAAGAGTTAAGGTGCAGACTTTGCCATGCAGTTATGGATGCTCTAGGCAGATGATTCATCAAGGTTACAACTGAAAGCAAGTTTAGGGACCAAGCTTGACTGACTGCTTCTCCATGAAGAATGCCCAAGAACTGAGTACAATGCAAGTGTCTTTCTTCATCTACTGAGGCTGGGAGGGCTGGGTTTCGCTCGTGTAACTCTTGACTTGAGTGAGATGCTTAGGAGAAGAGGAGTAAGCCAGGGTGTTAATGCAATAACTAGAACTGAGAAGGTGAAAGAGGGACATGACTTAGCATCCCTCAGATGAGAACTATATCAACAATAAAAGAATGTTCTTTATTCCTGAGGGATTAACTCTGTATTGTTGGCAGAAAGAGCAAGGACATGTTGGAATATCAGCAAATGGTTTTCAGAAATCACTAGCAAAGTTATGGTGCTTAATAAAATGTAGGTAATATTGTGAAAAGAAACACAAGAAATAATTGTTTCTTAATATGGCATTTGCCTAAAGTAACATTGATGTTGATTGAAGTAATGTAATTTTCATATCTAAAATGTTGCAGAGGAGCATATGTCTATTTCATTTATGTTTGCAGAAACTTAATCTTCAGGAAAAGATTTTATAACAGAATTGGAGGTTAAATTTCATTTGCTGATTTAATAAAAGCTAACAGGATGGATTTGGGGATATTTCATTAATCTTTCTTTCCTTTCAGTGAAAAGGAAATTAAGTTCAATCTAGTTCAAACTTTGCTTCACTATTATACAATAGACTGCCAATGTCCATGTTCTCTCTGGCAAGTTAAAACCTAATTAGTCACAGAAAATTCTTCCCTGATCCTGTCACTGTGAGGCAGGAAAAGCCTGAGCTGCAGACACAGAATTCAGATGCACTCGATGCTTTACTGTGGCTCTTTATTAAAGACTGTGATTTCCTCCATAGCAGTCAGTGACATAATTGGAAGTGGCGTATTTTGTCTTTCATGCGAAAAGATCAGATATAAGCCGCCTTTTCAAAATATAAAGAAAATATTTTAAAATGAATTAATGCAAAGAGCACACTGCTATTGGCCTCTTCCCCATTCTTTCCGTTTTTCAGAGCAGCGAGAGTGGATGCTTGGGTGCTGATTTTACACAGTGAGACAATCAGCTGGGCCCAGCTGGAGAGGGCAGGGGCAGAAGTTTGTGTCTAGCTGTGGCTTTTTGAACCTGACTATCAGGAGCCATCTCCCAGCTGAGCTCTCCCTTCCCTAGGCCTGCTGCAGAGATGTCCTGGATGCAGGCGCATGGGTGTTGTGGGAACAAAGGAGCTGGCCCCCCAGCGCCAGCGGTGGCAAGGAAGGTCTAGCTGCTGCTGCTGTACCTTGTATCCAAGACCTGATGGGTTCATGAAATACAACTTCATATTTCAACCTTTTAGAATTTTGAAGAAAGGAGTCAGATGATAAAATTAATTTAGAAGTAACATGGTATCTGGCTCTTCCCTTAACACACATAAAATAACACTTGTTCTTTCAACACTCTTCATTACACCTAATAAAAAATAATTAACTATTAAGAATACCCACCCATTCTTTCTTATTCTAGGTTTATTCCTAACAACTGTCATAGAGTTATTCTGGGTCTGAATTTGGTCCCTCTGACATCTGTGTTGTCTCATAGTATATTGAATTTCCACTATCTGATGGAGTTTTTATGGCATACTTTGAAAATCAACTGGGATAGGAGTTATATTATGTCTGGAGGTGAGATTATATTGCATAACTGGCAAAAGCATATCTTGTAAAGGAGAGCTTTGTCTTTTCCTGGACTGCTATTTGTAGATGGGTTGAGTGTCAAATGAGTTAGAGGGATGATCTGCTGCCATTTGAATGTAGATTGACATTTTCAAGGCCACTGAGTGGCACTATTTTATGCAACCCCTTTGAAAATCCTGTTACTACAATACCTTCCCAGTGAGCTTTATGAGGGCAAAAAGCCCTCTGTGATGCAGCCCAAGAGCAATAAGCAGTAATTCCACTTCTTTCTGAAATTCAATTAAAAAAGCAGAATTTTAGCTTACACTTCTAACTGTCCTGAGAAAGGGTACCTGGAGGCAGCTCTTTGTTTTCCCAGAATGTGTGGAGGAGAAATAGCTGGGTAAGTCTGCCCTCCTCTACTTCTAGCAATTACGCCCCTCAGAACAGCAGCTGACTAAAGCAATGCAGGTATGCTACCAGGGCAGAAGATTATTGCAAGGAAATTCTGTAGGATCTGTTTTATGAAGACCTTTTTTTATTATTTTTTTTTATTTGCCTTTCACTCCAGTGCTGTGGCTTTGCAGTGCCGGGAATTGACCCACCCACTGTGATTACCCTTGTGGGGTGAGGATGGGATGAACTTGAACATCCTCAGCAGCTGCCACACTCACCCCGCATGCCCTGGCCCTTTCTCTCTGCCTCTAAAGGTCTTGGGGAGAGTCGTCCCTGTGAGGAGGGGAGATGGGTGTCCTGGAGCTAGGGGAAGCCTAGCCATGCAGTGCTGCTGCCAGAGAAGGAAAAAACCCTGGTATCCAGCTGTGTTTACAGCCTCTGCCCATGTTCTCTCGGTTTCTATAAAAGCCGTAAGTGGATCAAACCTCAGGGTCGGCCCAAGATGTGTGTGCATATTTTGCATGAAGCCTGACTGTGGACTGACAGAGAAGCCACTGCAGAGGTCTGTCCAAACTCTGGTTCTTCCTTTCAGGCTCTGCAGCCCTTCGCTCTGCTATGAACTGCTCCTGCCTTTTGGTGCTGGTGCATTTGAATGGCTCCTAACTGAAAGATTTAATCCACCCACGGGTTATAAACAGAGACTGACCCTGTCCCAGGGTAGGACTTGGATGGACCAGGGTGATCTGGGCACTGGAGAACTGCCTTCTCTGTTTTGGCATGTATGTCCTGGTTAGCTCTGGGAGACATTTCTCCAGAACTGCTGTGTTAGGCATTTGCACTCCATAGGCTTGTGAATAATTCAGTATGTTGAGCCGTGGTTTACTTACAGCGTTAAACTGTTGAAACAGACAAATGAAAATAAAATAATAACTCAAGCTTAAACACATAGGCTGCAGCAACTCAAGAATTCAGTATTCTATTTATCTGCTACTGTGGAGCAGAATTTTAAATGGATATGTCATGTCAGGGCTTTCTTTTTTAATGACTGCTTAAGAACATACTACTGTGGAAGATAGCAGCATTCCAGGCTTTTCCTATATTTGATTATAGCTGATAGCAATCAAAGTAATTTTACTGCCAATAATAATGCTGGCAGCAGCTTAATTTAATATCATGGAGGTTAGATCTTATTTATATCATTCCTCAAATGTTGATAACTTTGAATGTAACTACAAAATATTTTTGCAATGAAAACTTAAAATATGGGATATTTAATTTAGTGCCCGGACCTCACTGCTTAAAAATGTTCAGACTACACAAACACATTCTTACACCAGTTGTTTTGAATATGACTTTTCCATGGAATATAGGCCTTTTTCATGACATTCTGAGAAATGCTATCACTTTATCACTGTGAGGCATGCCAATACTTGAAAAAACAGTCTTCATTGAATAACTGCAGTTTGCCAAAAGCAAACAAATAATCACTGGAAAAAATAAATCCATTAACCATTGTTTTTTTTCCACATCCTGTCTGCTTTTCTTACCTTGGTAGACTTAGACTTGCATTATTGCCACATCAGTTTACTAGCACCAGTTTTGATAGTTATGTTGAGAATTACACCACTAGAAAGGAGCAAATTTTCATCTCATTGTAATTAGGGGATTTTTGCCGCTGCCTCAGATGGAGTAGACTGGCTTATAGAAAACAGCAGGGTTTCACCCACGGACTCTGCCATCATCAGTGAGATGAATGCTGTAGCTGCTAGTGACATGGTGCATGGCTGCTGCTTTTGTCTGGATCCTTATTTAAAAATATTTATGCACATATATGCTTGCAGCTCTGTGTCCTTTGCCATGGACCTCTTCCTGACATGCCAGTTGCTGTGTTCAACACTTTCAAGGCTGGAACAGGTAAGGCAGGGTATGGCTGGGAGCTGCCATCATTTCATCTTGTAAATTATTTCCTCTGAGCTTTCCTCTTGGTCTGCTGGAGTCTCTTGAGGGCTGATCAGAGCAGCACTGAAATGGCCTTCTGTCTCTCATAGTTTCTCAACCTCCATAAGTTAATTTTCTGGAAAGATTGGCTCACAAAGTGACATTGAGTTTAAATGTTGAACAGGAAAACATGATGTTTTCATGCTTTCAGACACCACTGGTTAATTCTGTGACAGGGAAGTGTCTTGGTTCGAGTGATATAGGTCTAAGGGGCCGCCCTGACCCTAAACTGTGACAGGAAGTAATGTTATCCCGTCTTATGGAAGAAGCAGCAGAGACATTCCAAGGGAGAAACTGAACCCCAGATGATGTTGGGACTCCAGCCTGCCCTTAGGTTTGACACTGTATTCAGGCAGCCAAGCCCCCCCTTTCCTGGGGTAAGAAAAGCCAAGGGAAAAAAAGCAGCTGCTGCAGGAGCAGGAGGGTCTCACAGGGTTTGTAGCATAACATGTCCATGGTTGCCACTGTTTACCAATAGGAAGATACTGAAAGCAGTGCTAGCCCAGAGAATCACCATCCCTCTGTCCTGTTCATTTCTGCTCTGAGATTTCATTTCTGTTCATTTCTGTTATGAGAAGATACTGTAAACCAGATAAAGAAAAGCTCTTCTTTTTCATAACCTGCTCCTCCACCATTTTCTTCCCTCAATATTTGTTTTGAGATGATGTTTTTAAGGTGACCTGCCTACAATGCCAACTCACAAAGATGTAGACAGTAAGTGGCAGAACTGGGGAAAACAAATGAGAGCAACTAGAGTCATCTCCCCTCACACCAGTTTTAGGAGAAGACAGAGACAAAGCACAGCCAGATCTTCACTCCTTGCTCAGGGGAGAAGATCCATTCCATGCCCATCTCCCCACCAGGATGATACACACAAGGTGAAGTGACATCCTGGATCTTGCTCTCAGGAAGCCCTGAGAGTGAGTAGTCTCACCTAAATACTGTATTCAAAGCTTCTACCAGATTAATTTAAAAAGAAATAATGGAAAAATCAGTCTTCTCACTATGGAGTGAATTGTCTCTCTGCTTTAATAGACTTTGCTAAAAGACAGAAAGATTTGTGTATTTATTTCCAAGATTATTAAATTACATATAGAATATGCTTCCTGAGTTTTAGTAGAGTTTATAACTGAATTCATCCTATCCGTGCTCTAGTTACATCTAATGAGGATAATTATTACATGGCTTAACTATAATTCTGTATTGACTCTTTCGCGCATGAAAAGCTTTCATTGGCAAGCATCAGTGGAGAGCTTCAACAAAAGACATCTTTAGCTTGTGTAAACATTGTTATTTCAAGGTCTCACCCTAACCTGCTTTAGGCTAAGTACTTTCTCCTCAATTGAGTTAATATAGCCAAAATGATATAAGGATGGGATTAGATACTGGCTTACACCACAGGGTAAAAAATGAAAGTTGGACAGGGAAAAATGCAGTTAATTCCATCCTGTCAGCAGTGGATATTAAAGATTATTAGTTGGCACACTCAATTATGTGTGAATCACAATAGTGGTACTGTTACTTTTTTATTCTATTTTACAGGAGCAGGTAAAAGTGTAGGTTTAGTATCATCTGCAGTGATTATTTGTTGCTTGCAGGGATTTGAGGTTATATTAAAGTGCTTGACAGGTTCAGAGGAAACATCGCTGTGTAATAAAATGTCCCACTTTTACATGATCTTAGTCACTGGGTAGAAATGAACAAATCTGCCTGTCAGGAGTTTGGCTGTAGCTGCCTTTTATGAACATATTTTTTTAGGCACTAAGTAGTTATTGTATTACGTGATTGTTAAAATGATAAAGCAACAAATATAGCTCTCTTTTTGCTGCTTCCCTCTGCTGGATAGAGCCAGTAGTGCTTAGTTGTGTGTCACAGGCTCATCAACACCAAAACATGAAAGACTTCTCTACCACCTTAGGATCTGGGGTTTCACAGAGCATAAACCTGAAACTTGTTCTGACTCTCACACTGAATTTTCCAGTCTTCAGGTTAACCATCAGTCACAGAATTCAAAACAATATAAAATCCTTGGCTCAAGTAAATGATCCCAGTCTGAGAATTTGATGCTGGAAGCATTTCTGTCAAGGTGGAATGTATGCTGGGCTGAAGTATGATGCCAGGTATGCCAGCCTCTTGGCCCCTGGTGCTAGGGTAGACTGACAACAGAACAAGAAGTCAAATTAATTATTTGATTTATATATTGAAATTGTTGGGGTTTAACAAAATAAGCCTCCAGAGGGTTGTTTGTGTTTTGCTTGTTTTCATAGATTTCCATAGCCAAAAGAGACCACTGTGATAATGTACTTTGACTGCTTGACTGCCATTCCAAGACCAATAACAACGGTCGTTGAGCGAGAGTATATATTTTAGGAAAAAAAAACAAACCCAACCTTCTAATCTTGGTTTCCAGTTTCCAGTGTCAGAGGGCCTCCCACAGCACAGTGACATTCCCATTGGCAGGTCCCCTTGTACAGTTTACATCCCCTCACAAGGCGAATGGGTCTCATTTGAAGATTTAAATGGCAGGATTCATCTTTCATTGCTGGATCTTGGACATTTTTTCTCTCCAAAACTGACAAAGCCAGTCATCATATGTGTGTGGCCTGTATGGGATCTTGATGAGAAGTAGCTTGGACAGCTTTCTAGCTGTCTGAGTGCCCAGGCATAGGATTTTACAACCTCTCATTCAGTTGTCCTACCAGTACCCACTCCAGCGAAGGACTAGCCCTTTAGAGTCAGTGGTGGAGATGATGTTTGTCTGAATATCCTCAAAGGTCCCCAAGTCCCTTCAGAGACACCATTTCCCAGGCTCATAAATGAGCGCTACGTACTTTGTGCTTGAATGTCTGACTTTTCAAGCTGATTGTACTGAAATGTGTCATTTAGGCTAAATTTACCAAGAAATTTAGACTACTGCTGTATGTTCTTTTAAGAAATATTTGTGTCGCAGTTCACAGGCTGAGCAAAAAGTTCCAAAACAATCTTATAGATTTTTGTCACAAGTTGTCCTTCAGCCAGTAGTTTATTATGACTGGAGTCATCAGCAGTTGCTTCTACTACAAGTGCTCATGCCCAAGTGCTACAAGTGCTCCCAGCAGTGTACAGTGTGCTTTAGTTTTCAGGACTGTGGTTCTTGCTGATTAGGCAGGACAACCAAGAGCTTCCATGTCCCAGCAAGGACTTTTGCAAAAATCAGGCACTGAGAAGGGAGATTTTCTCAACAGGTGTGGGGTATTGCTTTCTGTTGGCACAGCAGTTTTGGCTTGGCTAAAATGTATATTTACATTATGTAACTCTGAGTGTAGTAAGAATGCTAGCAAAAACCACTTGGAAAAGGAAAAAAAGGAAACATTAAACCTTAACTCTGCATTCTAAATTATATGATTACTCCTTCAGGATGAAATTGTTCTTGATTCTTATTGTAAACCTTTCAATTTCTTATATAAATTGCACAATTATATTTACATAAATAGTTGCACCCTGGAGTACAACAATCCTATTGTACACAAAAATCCTATTAAAATTTCCTGAGAGAAGAACACAGATTGAGCAATGGTCTGTTGTGCATAAAACCAGACCTCGTCACTTTTTTGTTTATTCAGAGCCAAACTGTGCCTTTAGATTCGTGCATCCAAATGTAGAATTGATCCCTTAGAGTTCACTGCTAGGCTCCAGTATAGAAAAGCACATTCATAATTGAATTGATATTTCAAAACAATATAATGTACTGATAGGCTTTCTGCAAGCTGATTATGTGCATATAGAGGTGAGATAGCAAGAATACTCAGAGGTGTCTGATTCATCCTTGAAAGAAACAGCTGCAACCTTGTCTTCTACCTAAAGCAACTATACTCCCAGTATCTAAGCAGAAAGGAGCCTGTGTCTTAATTCAACTCTCTTTGTCTTTTTGCTGTCCTAAATTCAACAAACTAGATGGATATTTTATCTCTCCACAGAATAATAACAGCATATAAAGCTTGATTTTTCAAAATGAGATGTAAAGTAAAAAATATGGCCCAATGTGCTCTCTTGGCCACTTGGATAAGGAGGCAGGAATCCACATTTGAACCTGATTGCAAAATTAGACTGTACCTAAATAGTTTTAAATACGCAAAATGTCTTTGGATCAGTGGCTATTGAATCAGAGTATCCACACCATAAAACAGCGTATGGACACTGATTGAAACTGTGTACTGAGGAGAAGGCCATTGATCCTTCTACTGCTGTAGCTCTTGCACATTTCTGATATGAGCAGGCAATCACATAAATATGGCTTTCACAATCAAAGATTAGCTGAAGGATATAAATAAGTGCTATGAGTAGAACTTCAGAAGTAATCGATAATATGTTTGATTGCTGATGTAAAAAAAAAAAAAAAAAGAAAATAAAAAAAAAGAAAATGAGGGTTTGACTCAAAAATACCAACCCTTTTTAATTCCCTGTGTATGCACATGTGCATATCTGTGCACATCCCATAACACTTGTTTAAAAGTAAGATAAAAAAAGTCATTTAGTAGAAAGAAAATGTATTCTTTGGTTTAATTTTTTTTTTTCTTTCAAAAAATCTATTTAGCTAATAACCCTGAAAACACTTTTTAAAAAAAAAAAGTAAAAATGTTTAGAAAGTACAAAAATTAGTTGTGTCTACTACATAATTCATTTCCACATTAAAAATAAAACAAAGCAAAACAAAAACAAAAAAAAAAAAAAAAAAGGACCACCTTAAAACCTTGTTCCTATTTTACCTGCATCTTGAAGAATTTTTTTATTACCTAAAATTAAAAATTTGGCAAGCAGTATCCAATTGAGAAATGTAATTCAAACCTCTAGCAAATAATCTTCCTGGTATTGTCAAGTAGCTACTCAGGAAAGATGCCACTGGGTAGATTCAGTGATGATGGAAAGTGCTTATAAGAGTTCTAAAGACTGCTGTGATATTCTTGAACCAAGCAGTTGTGTGCACAGGAAGAAAAAAATAAATGAAGCAAAGATGGTAAGAAACACTTGTCAGATGAAGTGCAGAGAACGAGATGTGCTGTGTCAATAAGAATAGCAGGTGAGTGGAGCTAATACCCTCTGTTACTGCAGGCTGGACATGCCATCCAAATAATTTTGTTGGGAGCTGACAAATCGCTGATTTTGAGAGCGATGGCTAGTGACAATGTATTTTGTATTTCCTGACGCAGAATGAATCTAAGAATGTTTCTTATTTCATATGGGAATGATTTCAGGATGCTAGTGACATAACATTCAGGGATTGAACAGTCTAAAATTTCTATAAACACCAGAATCAAGGCATTTATGAGTTTTAGTAAAAATTTTATTGAAGTCTGGTCATGTTGGCATATTGTGCATTTTAAATGTAAATTAGATTACTTGCAGTAGATTCAATTTAGTGGTAAAAATGTAAAGAAAACAGTTGGGCTACAGATGAAACAATAATGTAGCTGTTCTTTAGTTAAGAGAACAGTGAAATCCAGAAACAAATGGTGTTTTGGAATATTTATGGTAGAGGAAACATGCTGCATACGATTAACTTTGTCAATTTTCTGCAGCACAGTAGTTTTTGTTCAGCTTTGAAGAGCAGTTTCTGATAGTGAACATATGATAGGGTGAATGGATAGCTTTGAGGATTTCCAATAGGAACAGAAAACCTTTCATCTTTAGCTCACTTGCTAAAATGCAGCCTAGGCTGTGAGTGATCAGTGGTGATGGTTTTGTGTGTACGACTTGTTTGACATGACACTAAGTGTCCCCTTCTTTTCCTTCCCCCATTGCACTGTTTCATGCCCAAAGCCTGTATGACTAAAAAAGGACCATAGAGTTTGACGCTGCATTGGAGGCTGTAGGGGAAAATCCACTGCTGGGTGCAGGCATTTGACTGCTCCTTGCCCTGGTTTGTCCCACAGTTGGGGTGGTGGAAGCAGTTGGCCTTCACAACATTGCTCTCCAGACACAATACACTTGCTCTTGCCAGGCTTGTCATCAGGTACTTTTCAAAAGATTTCAAATCTCCTGAAAAACACCAAGCATTTAAATAAGAAACTCAGATAAAGATTTAGTTACTTGTAGAAGTATTTCAAATTAAAATAAATTTAGGGTCTGGAAAGATAGCAAGATGTTTTAGTGAACTATTAGTAAGCTTCAGAATATGTTGGAAAGCAAATCTCATTTGCCTCAAAGAGGCAGCTGTACTGAAGTGTGATGATTTTGCTTGTACAGCAATGGCTGCAGCTTTCAAGTGGCTAGACTGGTTCAGAGAATTGAAAGTTATAATACAGTTATTTAATTAAGCCAAATCTGTTCCAGATATAAATCTATTAAAGTGGATACCATTCTTTACACACACTTAGGACATGTACCATTGTCCCAGTGTTACTTCTACTTTTAATTATGAAAAGACAGAAGGAAAAAAAGGAGTGAAATCAGTGAGGTCACCCTCCAGTACCAAATAACCAGGCTGCTTAGGCTAAAGGCAAGTGCCAGACTAATGTCTTGTGGGTAGTGGACATTGGGGTTAAAATCGTATTCTGTGATGAACTCTGCCACAGCAGCATAATTTAAAGTCTCTTCAGAAATGAATGTGGACAAAGGTTGCTGAAACAATATTTGGGCAAGGGAGGGGGTGGCCCAAGATGCTGACAGTTGTGTGTCTGCGAAGGAGAAGCACGAAAAATAACCTAGGAGAAGAGGCATAAATGCCCAGGGCTTTGTCGACCATAATGAGTATGAAGGTCAGGTCTGTGAGAAGCTGAGAAGATGAATGAGGTTCTCAGCTAAGTGCTCAACAGTCTTGAAAGCTGGCTCCTGCACTGTTGGCCTTCTAAAGTGTGGCTGCTATATAGGCTCCTTGGGTTAATCAAGGAAACACAAAATGACTACTGATTTCTACTTAGGGAAAAACCAACAAGACCCTAACTTTTTGTTTAGTTATTTGCATCAGAAGGTGAAATACTGTTTTGTGTTCTTGACAGCTTTTTATCTAATTTCCCATAAGCCTTCTGGGGTACTGCCTAGTACATCTAGCACAACCTCTGCTGGAGCTTTTGTAAAGCTGATTGACCAGCAGAAAATTAAAAGGTGAGTAAATCTTCCAGCTGTTTGCAAAGATAGACTGAGGACAGGGCATTGCAATTGCACCTTGAATGGGCGTTGTTTGGGTACTGCAGTAACTAACAGTGCTAAGAAGATCAAAGCCTACATAGGCACAAATAAAACTGAAATGCAAATAACAAGAAATTACTGATTGCTGGTTTTCTGTTAGGAATAAGAGTAATTGCATGTCTCACTGAACCTCTGAGAGCACAGTGTGACCATAATAAGTGTTTAGAAAATCATAAGTTTATTGGCTAAGTCATCTAGCTGCTGCCAGACCCCAGTCTTGAAGACCATGTCTGTAGTCTGTGTCTGTGCTCTGCCCCAGGTCTTATCAGCTGAGATTGGACTAAAGTCCTGGCCTGACTGACACCACCCAAGAGCTTGCCAGTGACTTCATCACTAAGGCCAAAGTTTATATCTGTTGTAAATACTCAACTGCTTTGTATTCTGAAATGACATTTAAAAGACTTGAGGGAGAAGAGGGGCCCTGAGGAGAGTTATGGCAAGACTTTACACAGCACTCTGAGAACAAGAGACAGTGTGTAGTTAAGGTACTTTGAAAGTCTTTCCTTGCCTCTAATAGTCACTAGAAGTAGTTGACATCTTCCTACCATAGCTTTTGAAGCAGTTGCTTTTTGAATCAGATGGTTTTTTAATGAGAAGTTATGCAGTTGAGTACTTTTTATTTTTTAAAAGCTGAAAGACAGTGTAAGAAACCTTTTAAGAAAATAACATCTCCTCTGAAGTTTGTTTGAAACCCTTTTCCCCATAAGAAAGAGTGGGATCAGAATGAGAAACAAATATAAGATGTAATGAAAAAAATGAAAAAAAAGGTGTAAACTACAAACAAAACAAAATTTTAACACAAATATTTGTCCAGATTGTTTTATAAGAGCTATTCCTTTACATACCTCACTGTGAGTTAGCATTGTGCTGTGTTGCAGAATTTCAGAGTATCTTCAGCTTTCATTAGGTTTTTGAAATAGTTGAAAACAATTACCAGTTATTTTTCCTTATTATTAACAGTTATATTTTCAAGGGAAAAATGTGTGCCTTTTGACCTTGATCAAGGCAGTGAGATACATACACAAAGGGAAAGACTAGCATGACTGGTCAGCTGGAACTTGTTTTGCTGTCAAGACCGCCATCCAGGTACCTCTGCTCCTCCATTAGCAATGCTCTTCCCTTGGATGGCTGCAGCCTCTGGCTGGCTGTGGTGCCACTCCTCTCTTGATCTAGTTGATTTGTGGGGAAAGGCTTCAAGATTGGGTATCTCCCTTTTGCTCCCTCCAGCTCCCAACTCTGTACTCATTAACACAACTTTCATTGTTTTCTGCCAGTGTACCAATTGGAATTGTTTTGGCAAGAGCCTTCAATGTCTCCTCTCAAGTGGGAAGTTCATTTCAGTGATTAAACACTGGCTAGAGGTTTGGGAGGCTGAATTCAGTGTTTTGCTCTCCCATTGTTTTCTGTATGCTTTTGGCTAAATCGCTGGAGGAGGAGGAATTCATCTCATCTGGCTTCAGCTGTTACGAATTAGGCAACTAATCCCAGCCTATTGCCTGCACTCCCTTCTGTGGTCAAGGGAGAGAGACAGGCACCTCCAGGGGTTGACTCATCCCTTTCCGAGGTGTCTGGTCTCTCCAGCAACTAGCTGAGATTCATATACCTTATTTTCAGATGCCTAAAATAAATTAAAGTGAGTCCCATGCTTAGTCTCTGTTTCCTGGCTGTTACACAAAAGTGAAATCCATTAAGTCCATTAAGAACAATGTAATGCTATGATTATTCAAATTGCTCAAAAATAAGGCAAATTTGGAAAGCACTGACTAACGTTCAGACCAGACTTTTAAAAAATACTTAGGAATCTAAAGGTGTAGAAAGGTTCCTCTTGAGCTTTTAACATCTCCTAACTCCTATAAAAGTCATAGGAGTTTTGGAAAATCTCACTAAATGCCCATCTGAGTTTTGGGTTGTGTAAATACCTACAAAACTCTGTCCCTAGTCTTATTAGGGAGAGCATTATACTAAAATGCATCCAGGTCTCCAAGTAACATTTTCTCCAGCTTTTGCCCCTCTGTCCACCCGTGCTTTCATGCTCCGTGGCTCTTGCCCCTGGCAGCAGAGGTACGCTTGGATGAGGAGTCTATGTGACACATTACACTCCAGCTCTTCCCTGATGGTGGATAATTCATCAGGATGAGAGCTGTGGCTGGGCTAGGGATAGAATCAGTGAATCATAACCTCCCCTCCGCTTCAGCTGAACTGTGTGGAAACTTGGCATGGTGGAGAATCGCATACATAAACCATATTTTATTAGTTGGAGCTGACAATTCAGCTGTGACCATGGAACTGGCAAGTTATAGACACAACACAGAAGATGTAAAAATAATTTGTCCTTTCTTTTGGGCTGCCTTGTGTCTCTCATTCCTTATTGAGTGTTTCCATCAAGACCAGCATGATAAGAGTTAATGCATGGTCTGGGAATGAATGTATGTATGCATGGTAGGACCCTTCCTCCCTTCTTATTCTCCCTTTCCTTTCCTTTCTGTGAACGGACTTGCTCACCATCCCCAAGAGTGCAAGAGGTGAAGGTGAGGGGGAAGTTGACAAACAGGGAAAATAATACCTTTGCCCACCCCTAGTGGAAACTCTGTTAGCTACAACATGGCAGCTGAAATAGAACGACTTAACCCAACCAAATCTCTTTTATTATGTTCCTGTGTTTATTTTTCCTCTGTATTTACGACTTAGTATGTTGGTTTTGGTGTGGAAAGGACTCTAAAGCTGTAGATATGTGTTGTAATTATACAAATTCCTCTGCATGGAGTCTGTTAAAAAGATTGATCTATTTTTATGAGGACACACACAAATACTCATTTTGATGGACCTCATTGGCATTTATTACAGGTCTGCCACTACTAAAATTTAAAGCCAACCTTGTAAATTTTATGGAAACTACATGCTGCAATTATTAGCCCGAAGACCTCCTGTCTTGCAGGAATGAGTCAGATTTTGCTTTCCATGTACACTGTGGTTTACACCTGAAAGAGATTAGTGGGGACCACCAGTAGCTTGAAAACCTAATCTCCAGTATTTTGTTTCCAGTTTAGCTCTGAAAGATACTCCAGGTGTTCTCATTAATTAGTCATTGTAAGTCACTGTGTCACTATTGTGCATGGAACAGCTGTTTTCCTGGTGCACTTTCTTCTCCAGGAGTGTTTTAAATTAAAAGTTGGTTTATATGCTTTTTAATGTTTAGAAAAAAATCTTGTGACTGGTGAAAATGAAGAAAAGTAACCTCTAACAAATCAGTTTAGGAGGACAAAATCTTGAACTTGACTGTTTCCTGCAATAGCATAACTTAACAGAGTTTTATCTGAGCTCCTTGCTAGCGTAGTAGAGGATCCAGCTAAGCATCACAAGAAGCATGAATTTCTGCAGCAAAATTCCCACTTATATGAGGAATTGTCCATCAGATTTACAGACTGTGCAGTAGGTCATGTTGTTCTCCCATCACTGTCTTATTTTACAGTCACAGACACTGAAACAGATTAAGTGGATTGAACCTACATATCCAACAAATCAATAGGGAAAAGTGGGAATAAAGATAGACTAATTACAAGTTTTAACATATGCAAATTATAAATATTAGTTTCTGTGGTTTGTGGCTGTATACTGTCCTGTAGATAGCTTTTGGTAAATCTTTATTCATTTATTGGGATCAATAAGTGAGATGTCTTGTTACATAGTTCAGCTGACGGCAGGCAAAACATTGTCAAAGAGAACTTGGGTGGGATCAAAAACCATGAGTTATGTTTATTATGTGGCTTATTATATGAGGCTTTAGAAAAAATAATATTAATGTGAGGCTTTCTCATCCTTCATTTCAAAGTCTTTGTTCTTGGTCGGATCATTTTGACCCCAGACAGAAAGAAGGGAAAGATACCTGTGAAATCCTCATCTTGGTGGGATCCTGTCTCTCTCCCTTGGAGTGATCTGGCACCTATGCTCTGGAGCTCCTGACGGTGCACCTTCTCATTCTCAGCATGCCAGCATTGGCATGTTCACCACTACATCCTTTACTGCTGTCTATCCCAGAACCCTGCACCTGCATTTCAATGGCATAACCCCCAGAGGCATAGCTTGACTGTCTCTGGGCTTCAAGTAGCTGAAGTCAAACCTCCTTATTTGAAAGAGTAGACTCAGAATGGGTGCATGTCAGAGATCTGACTGTGAAACTCCCACCTGTAATTTGTCAAAGAAGGGCAAGTACCTACAGTTACATTGACTGAGACTTAAAATAAAAGAGAGTTGATAACTTTAATATTTTATGTCACTAGAAACTCAATGAGGGACAAATTGCTTTGAGTGTGATATGAGAGTAACACAAAATTTACACACTTCATTTGCAGCATACAGTTTTGTTGGTCTCTGAGAAAGTATCAGAAAAGATAAGTCACTTCTGTGCCTTGAAACAGTTATTCCTACATTCAATCCTCTAGTTAATTGAGGCAACCTGATGTGCTTTTCACTATTGTTTGAATCCCAGTCAAAAGCAAGAACTCAAAAGAACTGATTTGAGTTGGCCAAGGAAATTAAAGGGAAGTTTCTCTATTAGAGGTAATTTGAGTGACAAAGAGAAAGGATGACCAATGGGTATTGATGGAATTACCACAGAAGTGCTTGAAAAAGATTTTTAGCTATCTGGAGTAGTGAGAGCGCATGTCAGGATTAGAAAAGGACAATAGTAATATCTCTCCACTGTGAGAAGGAATAGCTCAGCAAAACATTAGTCTAGAGCAGCATATCTAGAAAATATATCTGGTAAAGAGCTCATCTCTGAGACACAGGAATGGCAGGATGACAGACCATAGTGAGAATGTTGCAGTTTTACAAAAGGATGTAGGCATCCTGACCTGGTGTTTATACTAAGAAAGAGAATAAAAAATTACCCTGAAAGGACATCTTCAGCATCCTAGGAAAAGGGTAGGTCTATGTATTGTGAAAATGCCTCAGATTAACTGATATTATTGCTAAGGAAAAAGGGCTTAAAGTAAAAAGCTGAAATGGAGATGAGCCTTTGAGAGAACATTGTGTATTGTTGTCACAAGATAAATAAGGAACTTATAAAGAAAATGGGACTAAATGATGGACTTTCCTGGCCATGCTGATTTACAGTAGAGTGATGACAATTGACATGGACAACCAAAAGGAGAAGGTAAGCCTGAATCTACACAAGTATTTCAGTCTTTGGTGGGGCGCGGAAGATGTGGGGACAGTGTAGAAGTGATGTTACTTTAAGAAGATGAGTTTTGCATCTCCACTGGAAGCCCAGTCCAACACAGGTCTTCCATTGCAGCCTGAGGGGAGATATCAAAGGCCTCAACAGCCATGGTCTTTCAGATACAGCTTCTCTCAAGTTAGGCTGGCTAGATACAGCCATCCTCATCACAGCAGGAAACACTCAGTGGTGGATGATCCTGGAGTCTGGATGTCCCATGAACATATTTGCCCAGAACCCTATTCTGAGTCCTCGGAAGTTTTCAGCATGTACATGTAAATATATGTATATATATGCATATGTAAGCATTTTGATGGGTATGGATGTACATGTTTTCCAGTTCTTCACTTTTCTGACTTGCAAGGCTGAAGCCATGTTTTTTAACAGGAGCTATGTTCTGTTATGTTGATATAGAGAACTCCATAGCATAAAATTATGTTAATTGCATTTTTCTTCTCTTCCAGAAGGGATGGTACTTGCTTTTTTTTTTCTTTGCCCTAAGTCTCTTGCAGATGGAATGGGACTAAAGGAACCTGGTGTCCTCTAACTGCAATGCACACAAATCCATGTGAGTTGACTCTGTGGCCCAGCCCACACTTGATCACATTAGTTGCTCCTGTTGGGTCAGTGGGTGCAGGCAGCAACTCACTGACACAAGAAATGTATCACTCTTTCAGTTTTCTCTATGGTCATGTCACTGCAACAAACATTCAAGACATGCACTTGAGCACAAGAAGTGCAAATGTTTTATTAAACAGTGCTGAGTTTTTCCCTTTGCATGTGACAACTCATAGATGGCATGAGACTGATTAGACTTCCTATGCAGCAAAATAGATAAACAGAGACATAGCCATTTATAACTGAAATGCAATAAGACATTACTAGAACAGCCTATTGAACAGCCTATCTCATATGTTTATCAAGAAAGTATATGACAAAAATATTAATTATCTCCATACACTGTTGCTTGAAATAGGGGGATATTTTCTACTGATTTTCTACTGGTCTATAGAGAGATATTGTGCTGAAGTATGATGTTCAATGTCTGATACTTGCTTCTTTTCCTGCTGTAAAAATAAATATGTAAAACCCTCTTTGACACAAGGTAGGACCTTTCAGTCGGCAAATTCTTTCTAAGCATTTTCAGAGTTTTTGTTTCACCTTGAATAGTTTCTCTCTGAGATCGATAAACGTTTCTTCAATGAAGAAAGATTTTAATAAAGAAAAAGACCGGGAATCTGTAATCAGCACTCTTCTAATGTAACAAATTTAACAAGTATCCTGGTTCTAACCAAATATGCCATAATTGCTTCTGAAATGAAGCAAGTCCATTGTGCTTTTTGTTTGATTTCAGAAGTAGTTGTATCTAAGTGGAATGTTGTCTCTTTAGCTCATAAATAGTCAAGGTATTAAAATGTCCAAAATGCAAATAGACTTTTCACCATAATATGCTCTAATTTGATTTGACATTAGATTTCAACTCCTCATCATGATAGCTATTGAAAAGATGTAATTTTATTTTGAAGTTTTAAATTTTTACCTTCAGTATGTTCTAGGAAATTGAGGAGGGAAAAGTTATAGTGCAGAGTTGTGGACACATGCAATTAAGTTTTGACTTTGATTATATTTTTTGCACTTGCTATTTGAAATGTGCACTCACTCTATTTTTCTTTTCGGTGAATATTTATCCTGATGGCTATCACTAAATAATTGCTTGGTGTCTAAAGCTTTTTTCATATGACAGGCAATTCAAGACCTTGATCAAGGTCAATTGTTAAGGTGTCGAAATCTGAAAATTTAATCATCACCAAGAGTAAAATGATATTCAGAATTATGCCTTTAAGAAAAGCCACTATTTACCAAGGAAAGAGTTTTTTATATCCAGTGATCATAGTAATTTCTGAAACGGAGCATCTTAGTATCTGCTTTGACTTCTTCACTTGAGAAAATGTCTGGCTATTCATTCACTCTGGAAATTCTGGACAGCTAGTCAGCAAAACAGACAAAATCCAGTCTGATCAACAGTAACTTAGGTTTTGTCTACAACTTAGAGAAACTTGGTGCATTAACCACAGTTCAGTGTGTCTCATACACTTGCAATTCAAAGTGCCCCCAGATTGGTCCCCAACTGAAAACAAGAATTCACAGTTACTTTTGATAAGGCTGGTGTGAAATTATGCTATCCGGACTATGGTCTTCCACAGAGCCAGGCTTCCCTCCTAGATTCCAACATCAGCTGACATGGAGCTTCAAAAGCATCTCATGATGCCAGTAGTTCTTGTACATCAGACAATTTTAGTTCATCTGGTAATTTTCAAAACCATCTCTGCAATAGCTGAAGATTTCTAATAGCTACTTGCTACATGCATAAAATCAGTACATGGAAATCCTCTTTGCAATTACATGCAGCAATGGGTTTAGATATACAAGTGACTGACCCAGCAGCATGCCATGGTGACTTGTTCAGATGGATGACCAGACCCTCTCTTTATATCTGGGGAGTTGCACATCATCTGATAATCACTGTGTTGTACTGGGAGCGGTGCTGTCATCTTTTACGGGGTGGTGCCTCACATAAGAGCGGTCACTGCAAAAGGCACAGGAGCGTCAAAGTCTTAGTACAAAAGTGATGCATTTGATTGCTCACCCAGGATCAAAAAAAACATCTCAGACCTCACTGGCTGCATTTGTCAAGATGCAAATCTGGTGCTCCATCCAGTGGAAACCCAAGTACTGGCCTATCTAGAGGGTGTATATTATTTCAGCAATAAAAATAGCAGTTTGGTAGGCTGGCTAGTCAATCTCCACCACCTTCCCAAAATAATCTCATCTGCTTAGTGAGTGCATCTCAAATTCCTCAGGTGCTTTTGTTTATTTTGCTTTGTTATTTTTTTTAATTATTATTTAGTTTTCAGACATTCCTCCTGATGGTCATGGCATTGTGAGTAAACTTTGTTTCTCAGTGGATATTGAGTCTTCAACCACAGCTCCTGGGCTTCCCAAGGTTCCTGAGAAGATACTTCTGATTCATTTTGATACATCGGAGAAGGCAGGACAGCAGACTGTCATGAGGGCACCAGCTGGGTAAGTAACTAGCAAGCAAAACTAAAAACTATGCAGAAAGATGCTGCACTGCCAATGCTTTATAAGAATAGCACTTTATATTTGTTCCTGGTGCCTAAAGGCCTTCCTCTGGACAAAGACACAGGGACCTCATTTGCTTGGCACTCTATATGGGACATCTTTATTCAGGGTAGTGCCATAACAATTTTGTAAGGACCTTATAGTCAAAGGTATGATTACAACGCAGGTAGACATACCCAAACCAGACAGCTTAGTTATTATGCATAGTCCTTGTAGCATGCAGAACAATCCATTTTAAAAATCTATTATAAAATATTTTATTATAATCTCAATAGCTCTGGGCTGTTGCAACTAATCTACTAGCAGATCATAAGTAAGTAGAGTAAAATCTGCTGATTTTTTGATATCTGTAGAAACCATCATCACATCCTAGACTGCAGTGAAGGCAGCACATTAAATTCAGTAGTAATTCTTAGAGTAAATACCATCATGGTGCTTCTAAAGGAGAAATAAAGTGGAAGTTAGATTGTTTTGGTGGCATAGAATTAAAAGACAAAAATCTCAACAAACTATGAATCCCATAAACCTCTATCTTGGGGGTGAAAAGGAGACTAAATTAATCATAATCACATCTGATCTAACACCCCACTCTAAGTAGGGACAATTTTGTTGCACAGGTTTTTGTTAAGTTGTGGAGATCTCAAGATATGCAGGTGCCACACTCTCTCTGGGCAATAGAGTTCAGCAGTTTGTAAGGATCTTTTTTTTTTCATATCTAACTGTAATTTCTATTGTTGCCACTTCTGTTTGTTGCCTTTTGGCCTTTTCTGTGCATCTCTGAGAACACTCAGGATCCACCTCCTTTATAACTACCTACTATGAATCTGAAGAAAGCAGCTAGATCTCCTCTCAGTGTTCTTTTCTCCAGGTTAAATAAATCCATTTCTTTAACATCTCCTTGTACATCATCTGCTCCAGCTCCCTATCTTGGTGGACTTCCATTGAACTTGTTCCAATTTCTTGCTCATAATGTGGAGCATAGAACTGGACACAGTACTGTGCAATCACACTTGTGCCTAAGTGAGAGGAACAATCACACTCGTTGACTTGGTTGACTTGCACACAGCCCATTACATGGTTAGCGTTTGTTGCCTGAAATGTGCCCCTTATCTCAAATACACCATTTAGGATCTTCTCCTTCCTTCAACATCCCATTATATATGTATTGAGGAAGGACAGGGAAATACAAGATTTTTTTCAAAGTACCGTTTATGCACACAAAGGCAATGCTAGAAAAGAAAGCTGGGTGCACTTCTGGAAGCATCAGATCTCTTCTCTAAACAGAAGTTTGTTATCTCTGTTTGCAAATGTGGGCTTTAAAAAATTGTAAATACTAAATCACTTGACTTGCTCAAAGTCACAATTTATCAAACCGAGAGGCCAAATTACTTTGTTCAGTTCTCTATTTAGACTATAAAGTCACCCTTCATTTAAAACTAATTCAGGTCAGACTATGAAATGTTTCTGTGACTGTTTCTTCTTACTGTCCCACTACTGCAATGTTGCTACAAATGCATTTAGCTTGGAACCTAAAAACACATCAACAGCCATGAAAGCCTTTCGTCTGAAAAAAAAGTGTTTCATTTTCTTTCAAGTTATTTGTTTTTTTCCCTTTGGTAGACGTTCAGCCATTTTTATGAGGTCTCTTCTTGCCACCTTAAATTAAATTCATAAAAATGTCAGAACAAAAGTGATCAAAATTATTTTCTCATCCACACCATGATTCTATTGGGAATTTTCCCCCAGATGATGCTATTTGAACCTGACTATGGACAATAAATTTATGGCCTGTAGAGCTCCAAATGTGTGATGTCTTTTCCTTCACTTTCCTTACTTGACGCCTGCAACTTTTTCCCTTTCCAGGAAAATACTGCCACCCACAAAGCACTTTTCTTCATTTGGAAGAATTTCTGTGATCCCTACCATATAAGGGTCATGTAAGGTAAAGCTTCAAGATGAAAAATCAGACTGAATTCACTGTAAGAAGGAATAAGAATCATATTTAAGAAAAATAGTCTGTTTCCCTTCCTCAATCTTTTATTTACATTTAGTTTTTAGCAATTGAATTTTATTGTCATGGCCCTGTAAATTTCTGTGATATGAAAGAAACAGCCATATGACCCCCAGCCTACCAGTCTAAGTACCAAATGTAGAGGTATTAATATGAAAAAAATTGGTTTAGCATGCACTACTTTGTGTTTTACAAGAATCATTGTATTCTGAAAGCAAGACTGTAACAGTGCTTCCAACATTCATGATCTTATTACAAGTCTCACGATGTTTGGTGTTTTCCTTAAAATGCCTACTCCTGGAGACATCTCATTACTTCATTCAGCTTTCATTGGCTCTTGTGGTTGCAGAGAAAAACATGTAAGTCCACTATTCCATTTTTCAAGTTAAATTTAACTGTCTTTGGGTCTGACCCAGAACTTCTGAGTGTTTGAGGCAGGCAATAGATCTTCTGTAAAGTTTGTGGATTAAAAACACTTGAAATAAATGTAAATATATTGACTATATATGCATTATATATAATTATAACTACAAATCACAGATTTTTAGACCTTTATTAAGATTTAAGTCCTATACTATTGACTTCAAAGGTGGAAGTCTCCCCAAAACAAAGGTGAGCTAGAGAAACGGGATATTTGTATGATCAATATAGATTTATCCCCTGGAGCATTTCTCTAAGAATATAACATATTAAAATATTGGCAGAATATTGCATAAGGATATTTTGATAATTTGAACCTAACTGTGTTTGCAACACTTATTTTTAAATTAGGAAAATTCTGAAGTCATATACCACAATAGGAAAACAATTTAATTTTGTCTGTGTCTGCATAGGAATGGTGAAGGAAAATGGGTGGGGAGAGAGGATAGCTATAATAAATAGCTATAATAAAGTTGAATCATAGAATCATGGAGTGGTTTGGGCTGGAACGGACCTTAAAGATAATTTATTTCCAACACCCCTGCCATGAGCAGGGACACCTTTCACTAGAACAGGTTGCTCAAAGCCCTGTCCAATCTGGCTTTGAACATTTCCAGGCAGGAGGCATCCACTTGAAGGATATTTTAAAATATTTTAATTTCTTTTCTGTAAAAAGTGATTACAATCATTTGCATTAATGAAAGGCTTTACCAAAAAAAAAAAAAGGAATATATTCAAAATCTAATTATCTGTTTCTGCAGGATTCATTTTCCATTCTTCAATACGAGAATAAAACCAATCCCATGTGCCCAAGGTGGTTTGTCATGCAGCATGAACAGCAACCAATAAGAAACACAGAAAAGTACAGAGCTTGAAAATGATAAACATACAGGAATGTATTTTTCTTCAAATACAAAATTAGTTCGGAAATAACTTTTGATTGGAAAATTCATAAATTACTACAATGTGTTATTATTTCAATATTTATTCATCCGTACATGTTTATATTTTACCAATCAATATTTAACTCAGCTCATGATCTGGCCACATTCTATTTATACTTATGTATCTGAATCAGATAAAGTTTTTACAACTATGTGGTAAATTCCAGTCATGCAGTTCTGATTTTTTTTATTTCAAGGAAATTTCAAGCAGATTTTAAGCTATAATTTTGCATTCATTATTTTTTCCTGAAAACTGACAATTTTCATTTTGAGTCACCCATGAAGAAACTATTACGGGTGGCCTCAGCCAAACATTACACTCTGCCTAAACAAATGCAGGTACTCAGTTCCAGTGTGGACATGGTCTCTACTGTCTTGGGCAGCTCAGGTGCACAAGGGATATACACACACTGGGAAGAATCAGCACATCCAATAATATCACAAAGGACCTACAAAATATCGGCAACACTTCTAACTCCACAAGCAGGGACAAGTTTGATCAGACACAAGCACCAAAGCAGTGACTGCTGCAATGTACACTTCTCCCTCAGGAATGCACATGAACATTTTGACCCCAAAGTAAGGTAAATGCTTTACCATGAGCCCTGAAATTATTGCACCTCAATTCCTTCACTTCTTTCTCCATCCCATGGGGTCACTTGTAAAGGTTCAGGAAAGTGTTCCCAAAAGATGGGAAGCCAAAGGCAATAGCAGACAGGGGACTAAGGTGTGATATATGCACAGGATTGCACCATTTAATCTGGATGTGGACTTTAAAAGCTTTGTTAGTAAAACAATGAAAAAGTCTGATATGACTCTCCTGTTTTAATTTCAATAGCTTCCTACTGATTTCACTTCCTCTGATGAAGCTACAGAGCCCAGCTAAGCCAGTATGACTATTTTAAAAACAATAAGCATGTCCAGAAAGAAGACTGCATCTGTTTAAGTGCACTAAAGTTTAAAAATAGATGTACTGATGCAATTTCTGGGTGAGGATGAAGGCAACCTTGTGAATGGAAACCCAAAATATGTAATATAAATCAACCCTAAAAGTTTGTCAAAACAAACATCGCTGCATAACTTGCATACCCCAAAACCTACTTAATTTTACTGACTGGTCCTTCAGTGCACTAAAGTCCTGAATGAGCACAACATTTTATAGGGTGGAACCACTCATTTGCTTAATGTTAACCCTGTGGTTTATTGTTTTGCTGAATCCCAACCTAACTAAAGGGCAGGTGTTATTTCTTAATTTGTGTTCTGTTTCACCACTGCCCTGGTCTCATTTTTTATTTTCCATCCATACCTTAACAAAACTGTAAATCTCTCACAACAAATCTATGTAGAGTTAGAACACAGAGCTAGCTAAAAGCTCATGAGCCACAGCATTATATCTCTTCAAGGTGTAAAAAGCTCAGCCTCCCTAGCACAACAGGAGTGAGTCTTGATTTTCAGATGTACACTGGTATGTCATGGCCATACTGCAAAATTTAGCCAATGATACATAAAAACTATTCTAGATGAAACAAAGGCTTCAGTCTAAATTCTCACTCCTTCAAACTAAATATTAGTGTAATTAAACTTCTACGATATCTTTCACTATCACAAAGAAAAATGTAGCACTCCACTCTCACAAAAATCAGTTAAAAACCCCCACTACGTTATATAGCACAACAATCAGAAGTTTACCTGAGATTAATTAATTAATTCTACAACTAAGAATTTATTTCATCCTGATAAAAAAGAGCCCAAACTAAAATTAATTTTTAGCTGAATTCTCTTTGTTAGCAAAACAATGAAGAAGTCTGATATGCCTCTCCTGTTTCAATTTCAATAGCTTCCTACTATGAGAAAGTCTGCCCACAACAGAGAGCTTGCAGTAATCGTCTTTCAGAAACAGAACAACCTGCATAGAAACGCAAAGCGGTTGTGGCAGGGACAGGGAGTGCCTGTAATCCAGTTCCTTGAAGGGAAATTCAAGTACCCCAAGAGTTCATATTCCTCATCTGATTTCTTTCACAAATCACAGTCTGCTCTCTAATGCAATTTTCTGGAGTCTGAGAATCATAAAGTCAAATATGAACAAGTCTAGTGGAAAATCTGTGACTCTAATCTTGGCCTATGCTGTATTTTTAACAGGCACTGAATTTGTGCACTGGATTATCCAGATGGCCATACAGGAATCATCTTGATAGGATTAAACCTTTGTGCTGAACTCTGCTCCATCTGTTCTCGTAGGTTTGCCTATCGCTATTGGAATACGAATGATCAGCCTATGTCTAGCACCACAGCTGAAAGCGCCTGTTTCCCACACACATGCACACTCATATGTGTATGTGCACACACGTATCCTTGAATACTTGATTGGTAATGTGAGATGAAGTTAGGCTGAAGTTTACCACTAAAGAAACATATTGGTTTTATTATTCGTTTGAAGAACAAAGTATGCAATATCTAAATTCAAACAAAAAAGCATTTTTGTTGTTGTTCTGGGACTTTTTCAATTCATTAAACCATAATACTGCCATAAATTTATAGATGAAGGCATGACTAAACATAAAGCAGCAAGGCTCTTCATCTTTGAAAGCTATTAGCATCTGTGAATGTATGACACAATTGCACTTTGAAGATATCATGGTTAAATATTCCAGATTAAAAACCAGCCAGCAAAAAAACACATGCATGCACACAGTGTTGGTAGATGTAATGTGTGGCTCGATCTAGTCACAGGCCAAGAACAAAAAAAGTAATAATTATTCCCAGTAAAATGAAAGTTTATTCCCATTAATGTTGCTTTCTGCTCTTATTATCTATTAATGACAGTCTTACGCATTCATTGTTGCAGCCTGCCAGATGCAGCAAAGATCCATATTCATCATGTGCAAAAAATGTGCTCAGGCTGTCTCTGTGACAAGTTACACAGAGCTGCCAATGCAGGGACCAAGATCCAATGGACAGCCTCAGGTTTCCAAGCCCTGGGCCAAGGGAAAAGGAGGGAATCTGGCTTTTCTGTAAGAAAAACATCCAGGTGATCAGAAGATTTAACTAAATTGCTGTTCTGGCCAGAAATACACTACAAAGTAATATCTACCTGGGATGGGAAGGGTGGATAAGAAAAAATAAACAAAATAAATTATTATTATTATTAATAATAATATTAAAAAGGAAGGTTTGATTTAGGAATGCAACATAATGCTCAGCCCGTGTTTGTGGTGGCAGTGGGACAGCAATGGAGATGATGTAACCCAAATTGCATTTCAATCAGAAGCCCTGATTGCATTGCAAAGACTGAGACCCCCTTGTCTCTCCTGTGCAATGTCTTTGAGACCGTTTCTTCCTCTGTTCTTTGTGCTGCTCTGAAGGCAGGGTCACGCACCCCCCCTCCCCGCCAATTAGGCTTTACTTGCAAAAACACAAGCATAAAAATATATTTATAGTTCATAGTATCTGTCCAGCAATGACACCACATAAAACCAGCTTGCTGAAAATCTGAGGAGTGAATACTTTGGACTCCAGCCTACAAATGCTTAGAGAAGTTGTTCTTTCAACGTGTCTGATAAAGACATGCTATGTTTTTATTTATTTAGGGCCATATTCAGACCACCTACCTACAGCACTGCAGCATGTAAAACGTCAGACTCCAGCTCTGGCTGGGTGAGTAACTCTGCCTACGTTAGGATTCTCTTTCTGCATTACTATTAGCAGAGATGGGCAAACACTTCTGGAAGCTTGGAGATCCAGGAGTTCCACATTGGCTTCTGAAAGTACCAAGGGACCTTGGCAAGACAATATCATAGTTAGGAAGCAGCCAGAAGCAACCCCATAAAAATATTGGCAGTTGATATTGAACTGGCACCTGACCCAGGGCTTTCCAGCAGGGCTGAATGAGGAGGCTGTATGAGAAAGGCCATCACCTTCAAGGTCAGAAACCCAGGAAGGGGATAGTTTTACCCAAAGGGCCCCTCATCAGAGTTGCTTTACCTTTCAGTTCTTCAGAGAGACAAACCTGGTCAGAAATACTTTTTTGCCCTCTCCTCACCTCCTCAAAAGCCCAGGAAGTTAAGTGATGCTCTCATCTGAATGTATTGTGGTGAAGTGCTGTGACCTCAAACCCCAATCCACAAATTAACATTGCAGCTGGAAAGATGTACAGCATTGTGGTCAGGCCTGCAATCTACCTCCGAGTGCTGGCCTTCTCTCTGTGCGTGGATCAGGTAACACCAAACCTATGAATTCCATATGCAAGCCCAGGTTTTCAGAGAACAGCAATGTGAGCTGTCTGTTCGGTCTCCAGCAGCAGGGGAGATCTATCATGCCTTCTGCCACTTCACAACCCAAAAGGGACCTCTGAGGGAAATGCACTTTGATTTTTCATGGGATAGATACAGAACCTCTGAGAGAGTTGCTACAAGACCATAAAGATATGCTATTAACCAAACATAATTAATTTTTAATTTCCTTATACTCCCATTGCTAACAGACACTTCAACAGCAGTACAGTAAAAAGCACATAAGTTCCTGCAACATCCAGGACCAGATTTTTGGAAGAGCCCAGCTACCCAGTGGTTCCAGTAAGCACCTAATGGAATTTTCAAAGTACCTGGCAGATAGGCATAGATATTCTGTAGCCAGAGTTTAGAAATCCCACTAAACACATACCCACAGCTTCAGGCACCTTGGTGGTTTGAGAGTTAGGCTTTAGGTCAAAGATTTTCCAAAAAGATAAGATTACTTTGGGTTACCTTCACTTTTGGGTGACCTCTTGACTCACAAAAACAGATCATAAGTTCACAAAGTCCTAAGCATCCACTTCATGAATGACAGTATCTTCTTAAGAATCTCACAGTGGCCCTTGTACCTTAACTTGTAGATCTAAATGTTTTAATTACTTTTGAGAAATAAATTTAAACTGCTAAATTTCAAACAAGTTTTTCATAAAACTTTATTCTTGATCTTTTTAATAAACTTCCTAACCCTATTCGCTTTGCCCAATGAGGTCATAAAACAGCACTGCTTATATTACAGTCACTTCCATGCTAAAGATTTGTTTTGTCACAAAAAGAATTCAAAATTCATGGAATGAAGGTGGGAAGCAGAAAGGACTAATTGTGACACACAAAGCTTTCTGGTTATGCTCAGCAAACAGTTTGAGCTAAGATTTTAAAAAACACTTTGTGAAGTTATATTAGTGTTTTTAATGAAAGCACACCTTTTGCAGTGCCATACACTCCTGAAAATCTTGTATTCTGGATTTGGGCCAAACACAAAGCTTGTCTCCATTTCAATATTAATTATTAATAGCTTATTTTTATTTGTTACTACCAACATTAATAATTTTCAGATGGCAACCCAAATTAGAATAACCCCTCCAAACACCCTACGCTGGCAGGTTCCATTTTCTGCATTAGTTTCCTGGTTTATGCTATTAACTCATTTCCTTGAATGTGGAGGAGCTTTGTCAAATACTTATTTTGCTGGGTAAACACTTGGCAGGCACCCTGCAATGGACAGGAGGAGAAAGACTGGAATGCTCACAGTGTTACTTCTCTCAGTTCAATGAGAAGATGTGCAGCCTGAGATACAAAAAATACTGAGTTCATTATTTGTGAAGTTTTCCAATCAGAATATTCCAAATGACAACTGGGTGAAAAAGTTTCATCTAAACAAAACTTTAATTCTGACTATGTTAGCACTTCCTTGACTCACAGCTTTGGACATACATTCCATGGGAATAGAGACTTTTCATAATCACCAATTGCTCTGGGGTATTTAAATACTGGGATGCCTAACATGGAACATTTGGAAGTGTCCAGCTACATACAAATTGCTGTGAACACCAGCCTTTGATAACCATAACCTTTTACAACATCCAGATGACTTCTCAAAAAATCACTAGTTCTTAGCCTCCATTTACAAAAACCAATTCACAAAATTCTTTTCCTTTGTACTCTGCCCAAGCCACCAGGGGACTGGAGTGAAAAAAACCCTTTTCCTAACATAACAACAATAATGGTATCTTATAACAAGAAAGATAAGTTAGAGGAATTTGTTCAGAAATAATATTAATCATATTACAATAAAAAAATGTTTTGTTACTTGCTGGTGTGCACATTTTGGAAGGTTGGAGAAACAATGTCTGTCAAAACTTCACTGCCACACAGTGCAGTATGTCTCAAACATTTCTCTAATCTTAATGTCATTCTTCTCCCTTATGATGCCATTGTATTAGTGACATGGTGGCCAGCAAAGCAAATTGAAATGTAAAGAATGCTCATTATCTATGAATATCCATCATATATTTGAGTGCTACTGAATGTTCTCTAGTAGCTGAAAAGTTTCTGCCAAAGTAGCTAAGGTTTTTCTACTTGCATAACTGTTCTCTGATTCCTCTGAGGTCTGAAGAGAAACCTCAAACCTTCAAAAAGTGGTTGATCTAACTCTCCAAATAAGAGTCAACTCTCATGGTGGTTGGAGGATTTCCATCTGAACTTTTCTCCCTTATCTGTAACAAAACAGGGTTTTTTTCACACAAATATGTAACAAATTTTAATGACAGTTTTCCCCATGGTTTCGTTTTTTTATGATTTTGGGAGCATAGTTCTGAAAGCTCCTCTGGCAATTTCACAAAATGTGCTCTATCTTCATCCAGGTACTGTGTTCCCATGAATTCATGACATACTCATAACCATGGAAGGTAACAACGTATCACAGTTTGACATCATTTAGATATTCTAGGGGAAGGGTTGGTTTTTTAATTTATTAGAAAAATAGGGTAGCTACTCATGGGTAGAAACTGCCACACCTTATATTTTTAAAATCAAGGTGTCTCCCGCTTCAACTGTAGCATTTTTTTCCTTTTTCAATTAGATGTGGCACTAGATTTCTGACAAGTGACTGTCAAGCAGGAATTGTGGTAAGTGGAGTATCCAAACTTGACTTTTCAGGATGTATTTCCATGGGCATTATGTAAAAGTGATCCTTTTATTAAAGATTAAAATACTTCAAATGGTATCTCATTTCCCGCAACATGGCAGCAGCAGTGTTAGTACATGTATCTTAAGAAATAATGTTTAAATAATGAAAATTCACAGACTCAGACCTCCAACTTCATGAAATACAGCCTAATGGAAAAACTGGAATTCCCTGACTGAAACTGAAATCTCCTCACCTAAATCAACCATTAAAAATCCATCTCTCAAAAAACCTTTTAAATCTTGTTTTCATTTAGCTTCAAACTAAAAACAAATGTTGAAAGATCAAAACTGCTGCAGCCACATATTCTAAGCTTTTGTGTACCTCTCCTTAATGGCTGACTTATGACCTAGACAAATAGAAACAGAGGATTTTCTGCATTCTGTTTGATGTGATTGGCTGTAAGGACAGCTCCACCTACCCATCCACCCAGTTCTTGTGAAATTCTCAGTAATATCCAAAAAGGAAGCAGAGATCTGGACCTGCAGACAGCTACTCTGCTCTGCTGAAGGTTAAAAAGAGACATCATCTGAATTTAGTGGGGCATAATTTAGTTACCACAGTTTTGGCTACCTAAATTGTGGAGCTCTGCAAACCTTAGCTCTGCTGTGTTTTGCTAACCTGATGGATCCCAAGAGTTTATTCCTGGAGGGACCATTTCAATCACAGTCTGACATCCTGCATAGTACCCAGCAGAGAACCTCACCCAGCAATTTCTGGGTGAGGAATTACTCAAACCCTCAAACTCTCCTGACCTGCTGCATACCTTTTAGGAAGATATCACATCCTGACTTAACATTTGCAACCTGCGGAGAACCTGCCACTGTTTTGGCAACTTACTTCAGTGGTCCCCAGAGTTAAAATCTTGTTGAGATCATGTTGGTGTCTTTATCTACAAATTCTCTCAAGTGAAACACCTTAACCTTCTGGCCATGTTTTGTCTCTTCAGAGGGAGTCTCTTCATGCTTTAGCACCACCTGAGTACACATACTAGACTAATCCAGCCCTGGTGTGCTCACTTATATTGGAAACATAGACTAAGTCCACAGGGCAGCGAAGAGGTTAATATTATACACTCAGTGAGGTCAAGCTCCAAGAACACATAACAAGCTATTATGTAAAAAATTGCCTGAATTTATGAGTCACTGCATTTATGAAGGAACCGATATGAAAAAGACAGCTTGGCAAAAGCAAAGAAAATGATTTCCAGCTTCAAGTTTTGCAATCCTTCAGTATATCAAGGCTCACTTACTGTTATTACAATCCACATTGTGCAATGTTCTGAAAGTCACATTTTTTCCCTTGTGTATGCATAGAGATGTCCAACAACCCTAGGTATTCTTCCCTCATAGAAAATAAATTAGAAAGCAGACGTAACATATACAAGATACCCTCAAGTAGAGTGGTAGAATTTTTTATTTTTTTTTTTTCTCCAATATTTATCTTCTAAATAATAAATCAAGCCCAATACATTTCTCTGTATGGAATGATATGATGCAGAAAAAGCTTGTGTGTTTATATTTTTCACACAATCACCAAAACATTCTTAAGTGAAGAGCTAAGATACAGCAGGTGTTTCCACCCATAAATGAAACAAGTCAAACATTGCAGTTTCTTTGTTTAATCTGGCCAGTTTGTGAAGGCAGCAGGTCCTAAATTTGAGTAAGAATCTGAACCTATACCATATAAGGGTAAAATGTAGGAAGTTTTGAAGATTAACCTTTCTCAGATTGCTAATATTTTTCCTTTCAGATAGTATTCTATCTTGTGTTAACAATTTCAACTAGCATGGACACATGGAACACCAAGGGTTCAGTTACTGAGCTGACAGGGGCATGCTCTTCATGACTCTCCACACTGCCAAAAATGTAGTGATAAAGACTGTGACAAAGCCACTTACAGCACAAGAACCGGGTCACTAAATCAGATTTCTGAGCATCTTTCAGGAATCATCAACTGGTGTGCCCAGAACATGCAACTAAATTCAAGGTATACAATGACCATTCTCAACAGTTCTGTTTCAGACTAGATGACAATGATACTTAAAAGCACTCAGAGTTAAAGCTTTATTTTAAAGATCATCCTCTCAAAATAGTTTATAAGGTAGGAAAAGACTTTCCTTTCTTATTAACCTAAGTAGAAAATACCTAATCAACTAAGACATGGCCAAGCAATCATTTTTGCTTTGAAATCTGAAATATAGTGGGAAAATCTGTGAATGTGCCTACTATGGTGGCTGTGGGCTCTCAGATGGCCCAGGATGGGCAGAAAAAACTCCTTAAATGCCCCATTATTGGCTAAAGGATCTACCTGATGTACACAACTGAGGCACAGAAACCACTATTCTTAATTTACTGTAAGAGGTTTTGTACCTACACACAGCAAATGGTCTGAATCACTCATTACTATCATGAACTAAAACAACACTGTAAAAGCTTGACTGTCTCAGGTACCACAATAAAGTGATCAAATAATCCAGCCATGCACTATCATTTCCAGTATAAGGCAGCCACTACTAATGGTTTTGCTATATAATGAGCTATTTTAGATATATACACACACAGATTTATGGATACTTCATATTAAAATAATGGCAGGACATTGCTTCAGAACTCATGATTGTCTCTGTTTCCATCTGCAAATTCTGACATCATGTCTTATAATTTGTCCCTATTTCTACCCTGCATCTTTCATCTTTTGCTGCTGTTGAGCTGACTGAGAATCAAATTGCCTCACCATCACCTAATTCTTCATCACTTTCCTGTGGAGGAGGAGGAAAAAGGAAAAGAAAAAGAAATAAAACTGTTCCTTTAAAACCCCAAGCATTTAAGCTGCTTGTCAGTTGCCTACCTGACAAGGCCACTTGAATGTATTCAGGAATATTTGCATAAATGCTCACAGTGAGTTCACCGTGGCAGATAGCGCTAATGGTACATAAAGTAATTTAGTCACTTCTCTTAGGCATCCTGTCAGGGTGATAAGCACCCCCTCTTTGCCTTGTTGCATATTAGATCATTAGATAATAAAGTGTTAGAGCATGCAAACTGACAGGGTCTCAGGGACTATCATTTTTCGAGGGCATTGCATTCTGCCAGTGAGGAAAAATAATAGAGAAACTGATGCTGCAATTGGCTTTACATTCTTGTAACGCCATTCCAAGATTTGAGGGGAATAAAGAATTTTTACTTTGCAGCGGTATGAGAGTTTTAGCTTGAAACTTTGCAGACATCTGCAGCAGTGGACTTCATGCTGGTAAACTTGAAAAGGGTGGTTGCAAACTGTCAGAATTTCACCCTTCCATAAGCTACTCACTTAAATTGCATTGGAAAGACTGCTTTTAAAATTGACACCCTGGGATGAACTACAAGCTGAAATACATTATACTGGTTGGGGCCTATTGGCTCTTCACTATACATCTTACTATACATGTACAATTTAGAAAGGTCAACCACACCGGCTTTCTGGTTTACCATAAACATAAAACAAGTGAGGATCTAACTATTTGTGAATGAAAAAGTGATAATTACTGAAACCCACAGATTACTGAGGCTTACCCTATTTATACCACACAGAGATGTATGAAATAATTGGTCTCTGCCAGATATTACTTTAAAAAGATAGTTATATTTATTTGAAATATGAGCTTCTTAACACACTGGTTTCAAGGAGGACAGTGTGTGGATATGAAACCAAGATCTAGGTTCCTAGTTATATTCAGAGAGATGAACTACGAAAAGGAACTTTCATTTTACTGTCTGACAAGCAAGATATAAATAGGGATGTGTTGGATGTCCCAAAATAATCTAGGCTACCTGCTAATGAGATGGTAAAACCTGAATGTGAAGACACCAGGCTCCCTGAGTGGCTCAGGAGGTAAAGTTTTCTTTACTGCTTTTTGGCACCCAATGTCTCTTTCATGTGTCACATAAACTGCAACTCCATGTTTAAGAGCAGCATGCCCCAACACAACCTTGTAAGGAAAAATAAATTGGATATTTTCTAACTAATCTATGCAACCACCACACCCTCGTGCTACATCCCCTCTCCCCAGCCCTCATGCAGTCAGGAATTCATCTCTATTGCAGTTGGATATTTGTGTTAAACACGTAGAAAGGTACATGGAATACATTTGGTCAAGGGCATATTATAGTTAGATCCCAGAATTTAAAAATCCGTGATCAGAAGTTGCTCATCAGAGCAATAAACCAGAGACAAAATAGCCAAGACTACGTTCACTTCCCATTCTGCTGTTTACAGATAGCGTTCAGGTCAATCTGTCCTTCCCCTGAGGGAGGCAGAAAAGCTGGAGAGAGGAAAGGCAAGCAAACTGCCTCTGCTACGTACACACATTAGCTAACATAAAAATTACAAAAATTGAAGAAAAATAATACACTTTGGGACTCAAATTAACAGTCACAATTAATTGCAGTGGAAGAAACAGCATGTCATATGTTCCAATGGGTCTAAGATTCATGGTGGTTGCCCAAAATTCAATAGCACTAAGCTCATTAAGACTTTTAAGTGGTTTAGGCATCTAATAACATTTTAAGCAGTTACTGGATATTTTTTTTTTTTTTCTTCTTCTCTTGGTCTGAAATGTGCATAGAATTCCTGGAGAGCTGAACTCAAGGATTTAGGTTAAAAAGAAAGGCTCCACCAAGCCCTGGGGAAAAGTACAGTTCTGTATTGTGGAGTTTGCTGTTCAAAAGTAAGAATTTACTAGTGGTTGCTTTCTGGGGTTGCTTGAGAGGTGCTTAAGAAAGTAGATTAGAAATATCACCTTACCCACAAAATGTGCACATGGACATATTTTGCAGCTGTTGACTTTTAATTTTAGCAGACTAATGAGGGATTGTGTAGATATGTAAGCACAGCATTATCTTTTTTTGTTTCTTTCTGTTAACTGAATCCCTCAGGTAGTAGGAATGGGAATGATAACTGTGGTAAAATGAGATGTTATTAAAACATGCATGGGAATAAGAACATTTATGTATGACAAAGTAAGTAATGCCTTGACCAGAAGCAGGCACTGAGAAGACTGCAACTAGGGGGGGGGGGGGCATCTACTTTAGTAGGAATATAAGTAAAAAATAAGAATGCTTTTTTTTAAAGACTGAGTTAATGGAAAAATTCCAGAGTTGAACAGAGAAAGGTTTCCCTTTGTAATGTTCTGCCTTCTGATAATTAATAAGGACAGAGCTCATACATTCCTTACAAAAATTCAGCAAAAATGATGACAGTGGTTTGTTTATTAAATTAGGTTGTTGGCAAGATGAAAAAAAAAAATTCTATAACATGAATTATGGCTGAAAATGGCTCTTAGCCTACATAAAAAGTTAGAGCTAAATAAATACAGATGTAAGTTATGTTTATATAATGAGAAACGCTGCTGAGCTAAGAATTTTAGGTTAGTAAGTGTGAACTACAGACCTGATTCTGCAAACACTTATCAATACCCTCAACTTTACTGACACAAGAAGCCTCATTGATCCCAACAGGACCATATGTGTGCATAATCTTAAATATATGCATAAGTGCTTGCAGGACTGATGCCTGAAAGCATAAACAGAATAGAAAGTTATTTCCACAGGAATTCACTGAGTAATAGAAACCCATGCATTTGCCTATTTCTCAGTATTAATAATTTCTTTTAACGTATCTAGTTAACATTTTTCCGAGTGGCACTCACTTTCCCAGAGAAAATTTTATCTGGTTTCTTCAAACTCTTTGGAAAAACCTATTTAATGATTCATCAGATGCTTGGCAAATATTTGTGAAACAAACCAGCATAAAGTACTGGTGCCTTCTACACTCAAGTACTTCAATGGAAGCTGAGGGTACACATCTCTTAGAGGGAGCAAGCACCTATTGAGTTTAGGATTATAAACAGCTTTGAAGAAAAAGAGCTATTCTACTAATCTGGAACAGGGAGAGGGGAGTGAAAGGCCCTCTGTTTTTGTTTTTCAGTAGTAGTCATCAACTTTGAGGACAAAAGGCAAAAAAAACATTAATCAAGTCCAGATTTTTCAAAATACGTCTGCACTAAACAACTCCCATTTTAAACACCTAGTCACCAGCAGATGTTCTCTTCCAGGACCAGCTGATCTTATGGAAAAGATTACTGTCCCCCAGGCTGCTTCCAACCACATGCCCCCATCCCACCCTTGCTGGGGTTTACTGTCCTTTCAGAAAAGCCAGATAAATTGCCTTGTGCCATATCTCCTTCAATCATTTCAGCAAAATAAACTAGGTTGGCAAAGAGCTATTATTGAAATGGTTTAACTCAAATGAACTTCTTTGAACTGAAGGAGACTAGGAAGCAATCAGACAACCATGTTAGCTGGCATGTCCATGGTGGAGAATAGCCTGCAGCAGGGAGGAAAGACAAGCAGCTGTGGCATGCAGAGAAGAGAAACTTCCTCAGCTGACACAGCTGGAGCCTGAAGAGAACATTCGTCCATGGCTTGAGTAAGCAGATGGATTTCCAAAAGGGCTCTGCTTTCATTTAGGGCAATTCAAAGGAACAGCTGGATCTCTTAGACAGCTCAGCACTCTATAGGTAGAAGAAATCCAATACAATATTTAGGCACTAAGCACTCCAGAAAATATTCAACATCCCTTAGATGCACAGTCAGAAATCAAGGTAATTTGGAAAAGGTCAGACTCAATTTTTGAGCACTGAATAGACAAAACCAAAAAAACCTCAAAGAAATCACACACAGGACAGACTTTGCACCTATGTTTACTTACTGGTTTGTCATTTCACTACATTTAGTGCTGACCTACTTGAAAACTTTCCCTTTTGGTATGGAGGCCAGTCTCTTTAAAATATCTGGTCCCAAAGGTATAAACTATCACAGGACATTTTGAAACCAGTAGCCAGAGACGCAATCCAAATAAATCCACATTTAAAGTAGCAATGCCAACCAATGAAAATTATATGCCTACCATGTTCCAGATAAGAAGGCGTACCTTCCGAGGGATCGAGTCTTCGAGCTCTTCGCCCGTGCTTGGAATTGTTGTGTACAAACATATTGTCCGACACTGCCAACACGTGGCCATCAACATTGACCGTTGTAGACACCACAACCTGCAAGCACAAGAGCAAAATGGAGGAAAATTTGTATATATATATATGGTTTTTAAGATGCATAGAGAGTAATAAACTCAGTTAAATAAATAACAGCTGGGAGCTGTAGAAAATTGCATAGCTATTTCACATAATAACTGGTGCTTATGCTGTACAAATCTAACAAGAGATGCCATTGATGAGTGGGTCTTTGGCATCGAAAGCTTTTGATGCAGTTTTAAGTCAAATTGCAGTTTGTAGCTGCATGGCAGACAGCACACTGTTAACCATCATTTTAACAAGAGGATCTTTATTAAGTATTTTTTTCCCTATATACAAGGGCAGCTGTGTTTCACCCTAAATTATCCTTCAGTTTCCATGCTGAAGTAGATAGAGTTGTTGACATGGCAAATGAGAATCAATTCAGAATAAAGGAAAACAAAACTGTATTTTGTGAAGTTGTAATTAGAGTTGTTGCATGCTTCCCCCCACCCTTTGCTACAGCTCTCCCCTCAGTACAGTCACTACATGTTCTTGGATGTAGCCAAATCTCTCCTGAGCTCTATCTTAGGTAGGTATGTTTGTGTACACACACACACCTGACAGTGGAGTCTTGATCTGGAGAACACACTATCATCCAACATTAGAATTATTTCTATTTCTCAACTTATCTCAATGTCAACACCTGGGATTTGGTTTGATGTGAGGGGATGGAGACAGAAGCACTGCCCCGGAGGCAGGACCTGACACTTTTGCTGCCCAGAGCAGCTAGGGTGGGAGAGGACCCAACCCAGCACAGGCAAACCGATAAGTGTTGGGTCCAGAGCAGAAGACCCAACTGCTCAGAGGTGTCCAGAGGGACATCTCAACCTTGAGGTTCAGCAGGCACCATCCTATAGGAAATATCTGTTCAGGCTGAGCACACCCAAGTGATGAACCATTGTGGAGGAAACAGAGAAATGCATGGGGCATGCAAGCTCATCACAGTGGATCTCCTCCCACCCCACTAAGACCAAGTGCTCTCATAGCTTTCCTGGCTTTCATTCAGCTACCCCCTCCCACAGTCTTTTCCCAGTAAAGTATGGCATTCCTAGGGTTTTTTCTCAGCCAAAGATTAGGCTTTCAGCTGGTTGCTGATTTGCCAGGAGCACACATCACCTTCAAGAACTTTCACTAAAACAATAAGAAGAAATGACCTACACTTCTCCTTACATTAAACAGGGAAAGGGATTAAAAACTGAAACCCACAGAGATATGTTTATTCATGCGACCTCTTACAACCAAATATAATAATTGTCTGTTAATTGCAGTTTCAGCTCCCACCTCATGCTTCGACATGTGAAACAGCAATCAGCAGCTCCTGTTTAATCCACCTATTATGTTGACTAATTAACTTTGCTCGACAGTTTATTTCTTCCTCCATTATCAGCCCCTGTCAGCCGCAAGCACACTGCCGCAAAGGGGGACCTCAGCCCTTTTGATTGATCACCGATAGATTGACATGCAGATTAATTTAATTAGAATCACCTCACTTGAGAAATGAAAGACAATGGCAAGGGGGCTAATAGATCTGCTCTTATAATGAGGCAAGCCTCCAGAGCCACAGCAGAGGATTTCTGATTTATTTTGCTGAATTCCCCAGTTGCTCTGAAAGGCTCTTGCTTTAATTGTTCTTGGTTTTGAGAGGCTTTAGCCTCTGAAGAGGTGAAATGCTTTACAAGGATTGGCAAACATTGCTTCAACTCTCTCAGGAAGCTGCTGCCTCTCAAAGTTGGTCAAATGGGGACACTTAAAGGATCGCTTACAACAATTCAATTTCATCTCTTGATTTGGATATCTAAACATTTTCTACCTATTTCTGACCACCAATTAAATTGCTCAAAAATATAAAGTAAGCAAAACTGCAAAACTGCCCATAGCTAATCCCAAAGTCTTTGTCTCTAAAAAGCTGAATACAAAAGAGAGTATTTACATCTAAAGGATCCTAAACCCATTCCTCCGCATGGCATTCCAGGCAATAGATTTTTGTGTGTGTTTTAAGCAAAAGATATTAAAATACAGAATAAATGATTCAAGAGCTCTTAGAGATGGAATTTAAAAAAAAAAAAAAAGCAAGCACCAAACACTATAGGTAAGTTCTGAAATCAAACTAAGGGGAAAAAAAAAACACCCATGCCCTATATATAAAATTCCAAAAGGGATTTCAAAAGTAATTTATCCATTGCATTCCTGAGGGATAGAATAAAGTTTATAGAATTTTCAATAAAATATGATCTTACAGTAAGTGGCTCAGGGTTCACAGTCTTATTTGTGCACTTGCAACCATTGTAAATTCTTTGCAACTGGGATTCTCAGCCCAATCTGTAGCTGGCATTGCCTGTTACAGGTCCATGATTTATGCCAGCTCTTTATCTTCTTCTATGGGTTTGCTTAGATGCATATGAAAATTAACACTATGAAAATTAACACTATTGAAATTAATAACAATGTTTACAACACAAAATATTTTCCCCAGTTCTAAAACCATATAGATACACACAGATTTCCCACTGAAAATGATCAATCCTGTGCTGAATCCCAGACTCTTGAAGATTTCTAGAAAAAGGATTCCAAAAAAAAAAAAAAACAATGGGTCAAGATTAATAGCATGGTAGGTTTCAAACCTTTGAAAATCATGTACATAAGTAGCTGTCACTATACATGCATCTTTCTAGGGAAGAACTCAAGGAAACAATGTGAGTAAATCTACATTTAATTCCCCCCATCTCAGGTTTCTGAAACTGTTGATACAGTGTATTTTGAATTACTCAACAGTGTCTTCCTCTACCTCCTGAACAAAGAGTTTGATTTACTGCAGAGAGACCACATTGTTGTGGTTCTTTGGTGTCGTTAGCAGAAGAAACTATAAAAGGAATCCCCAAGAGAAACTGTTTCCAGTATCAGGAAATGCAGAAAAAATAAGTGGTTACTCTTACGTATCTCTCTGAAAAAAAAATGATTATTCATAGTGCACCCATAAGAAGCAGCACATGCTTACTGTTCAATTCTTGAAATGCAAAATCTCATTAATATAGAAATACTGAACATACACTGCACTAACTAAATACTAATGTCTCTAATTATTAACAGAGAAAAAAGTTCACCTTGAATATTGTGTGCCACAGCTACATACTTGGATCACCACAGAGCACTTACAGAATTACAAGTTCTGCTCATATTTTTTAATCTGAAAAAATACTACAACTCTCCTCATTTTTGATTTTGAAAAGACTGGGATATGTTCAAGTTAAAGCACATGTGAAAACTAATTTGTGGAGAAATCATAAAATTAGGGGGAGGGGAAAGCCAAAGTATATGTGGAATGGGCACTGAGGCATCCTAAAACACAGACTGTAGCAAGGGGGAAAGGCACACTACAGTTTAATAAATGATTAATGAGGTGCTGACACATTAATGTAAGCACAGGGACAACCAGGCCTGCCAAATCTCAAACCTTTCCAAATTTTGTCAACAAAACACAGTTTTAATTTGGGACAGGCAAACATGGAAAATGATTTTGAGCTTTAGCTCTAGCCCTTCATAGATTTTGAATTTAAATCCTGTATCAACACCAGGGGAGACAGAGGTATGAAAGAAACACATCAGTTTACAGCTTTCCTCAATGAAGCTGGCACTATCAACTGTATTAACATAGCATGGCTCTATGAATTATTCTGCCTTCCATTAAATAGTTTAGTTTGTGAATACTTTGGAGCTTAGTTTAAAAAAAAAAAAAAGAAAAATTGAGAGACCAGGAGCCTGGAGATCAAGCTATTTATCCACTTTTAGCACTTGGCCTGTTTATTTGTTATAGTACCTCACCTAATATATCAAAATTTAGCATTGCATGACTCCTCATTTTTAACCACAGACCATTAAGCTTCACTAACTGATTAAGACATAGCACATTCCTTGTGCTTTCCATTTTCTCCAATGTAGAATGAGGGATATGATATTTTTGCAATGTCCCCAACATACAGTGGCAAAGGCAGAGAAAATCTCATTAAGATGACTTCCAGATTTGAAGTGTGTCATTAATGTTAAACCTGTAACTCCAGTGTTTGCTACTCTTCTGAGAGCTATGCAGAAATGGTTTGAGCAACATCTTTATTTTTATCACCACCTGATGACCTCTTCCTACAATGTGTTGACTCCTTTATTCTAGTAACTAAAAATCACTCTCTATTTAACAAGACACTTAAAAAGGTGCCAAACTTCAAGCACATAAGTACAATACATTCAGTAATTTTGCTTACATACTCAAGGCCAGGCCAGGCACTTAATTACCTTGTTCAATTGGGCCACAGCTCTCACTGTTATTTTTCAGCCTTTTTGTTTTTTGCCTTCTCTGGGGATGGGGCCTTGCATGTCCAAATTCCATTATCTGGGATTCATGAAGCATCATCTCTGTCTCTTATGCAAATTTGCAATAAGACACAAGTGGCTTCAATTCAAACATGAGTGGCAGCATCCCATGGAGGCAAACTAGGAGCCTAGGCAGAGGAAGAGGTTGTGGCAACAGAATCAAACAGCATGGCAATTTCTAAGTGACTTTCAAGGTTTTCATAATAAATTAATTTCGGGGGCTTTATGCAGTGACTCCGTCTGAAAAGTTTCCTTTAAATTAAAACTTGACATATGTCAGTTTGCAAGCAGTTGTGCTAAAACAAGAACAAGATAACTAGGGCACCTGGCTTTCATTAATTACAATAACACACAAAACTGTTTAGGCTATATGAATGAGTTTTTAGTGCTGAAAAATAAAATCTGGGCAGAATTCACCCATGATACCATCTATTTAGTATGATTATAATTACCACAAATTTGGGGTGCTACAGCCCATCCCACCAAGACTGATGACTTTTTGTGATGAAGAATGCAAAACCAGATTAAACATCTGCTCCGGGGGATTTCTGGAATAAAAAGGCAAGGTTGGACAGAGGTGACTATACGTGATGTCATCATAGGGTTTGCACAATTGCGCTGATGAAACAGAGGTGAAATTATTCTGTCAAGGACAAACAGGGAGTCTGTAGCACAGTTGAACACTCAGCTGTATTGAGCCCCTTCATAGTACTTCTCTCTAACTGTCTCCTCCTGTTAATAATAGAGACACAACTAACAGAGCACTGCTCCAGCGCAGTTTTCTGGCACTCAACACTGCTCCAGTTGTCACATGCCTCAACATCTCAGACATGCAAAGAAATGTATTTCCTTCTAGGCCCACAACTGCTTTTATGTTGGGCTTATCACACTACTACATTTGCACACAAAGTTCAGGATAAAACTTCTTAATTCAATTCTGCATGTGAGTCTGAATGAACAGGTGCCTGAATCAACACATACTCTGCCTCTTCCCAGTACTTTCTTAACCTTTTTTATACTGTATGATAATCACACAACTCCCTGACACAGGGAAAAAAAAAAACAAAAAAAACCAAAACAAAACCAAACTACTAAAGAAGGAAATTTACTGCAGGACCAGTCCTTAGTGCAAGAGTCATGTTCCTTCACTGTTTCTCCCACCAAAACCATAACCTGCAGGGGAATGATAGGGGAATGAAGGTTTGTTTTTGGTTTTTGGGGGGTTTTTTTGTGTGCATGTAAAAAGAGTATTCTACTATTTTTTAAGTATCTGGAAATACTTTACTTTCATGGTTTTTAACCAGAACTCTGACATAACTATTAGAGACTTTATAAGTCAGTGGCAATATTTCAAAGGCAGGTGATAGCAAATCCTCCACTGACTTCACAGGGGTCCAGATTTCTCTCTATTCCTATATAACATTGTCTCAAAGATCTAGGTGCATCACATCATTGAGATACAATGTGTATGCTTGGTCATTTTCACCCTAAGAAATTATAAGGGAAGCCTGGAGTCCAGACAGTCTGGTGGTTTTATTTTAAAAAGTCTATTGCTACAAGAGCTACAAGTTTTGTTGGTGTTTTTTGTTTGTATTGTTTTGGTTGGTT
>JANHGN010023366.1:30535-47370 GCA_024605025.1 Megaceryle maxima | reverse complement strand
TCTTAAGAAATTAATGAGGTAAGCAGTTAATTAATAGGAGAAAGTATTTACTGCTTTTTTTTTTCCTTCCCCCCCTTTTTTTTTTCCTTCCCCCCCTTTTTTTTTTCCTTCCCCCCTTTTTTTTTAGGCAGATGTCTACTTAGCAGCTCATTCCTACAAACAACATGGCTGTTATTTTTTCAGTGACTAACATTAAACTTTCTGTGATGCTAATGTTTCCACAGACTTAACACCTGTAGTAGTCAAAGATAGTATCCAAAGTGGAATTATGTCACGATTCGCAGCAGAATTGGTAACGTGTGTGTGTATATATATACATATATATATATACTTTGTATATACAACCACTTCATGTGGAGTCTCCACAAGCAAACTTAAGTCTGGCAACAAAAAATTTTGGGCATGTCAAAATAGCAGTATACAATAACAGTACTACAGTGCTTCATAGAGTTTTTGATAGTTTTGATTGTCACTAAATGTTGGAAAACTTTTGATAGAGTTGTCAAGGCTTGTTTCTCTGAGTCCTGGGGAGAAAAGGTTCTAGTGAACACTTCTTCAGCTATTCTTCACTACTATACCAAGCATGGGATCACAAAAGCATAAGTTTAGGAATCATATTTAGAACAGACAAAGGGCAAACCAGCTTATTATTAGTACATGTCCTCAGCCAGTGCAGGGGCCTTCATCATGTGTAATTCAAGATCCAGAGCAGTGCATATTTGTGTTGCTAATTCTTTTAGTTTTGTGGTCTTGGTAAGCATTTGACTTTAAACCTTTGCTCCCAAGATGGGCTATAGTGGACAATCATGATTGCAAGAAATGCAGATTTTGTTTTTAAATAACATTTTTTTTGCAGTAGTAAATACACAGATGTGTCTTAAAGGATTAGAAACACATAAAGCAAATAAACCCAAAATTTAGTTGGATTATTAGTTTTAAAAATAATTCCTTGATTCAACATTGTATTCACTTATGAATAAGATAAATCAGTGTATGTTAATAAAGTTGCTTTAGGCAAAAGGCAGGAGTGTTGCTTCCAATACTAAGAGAGCTAAAATTTCCTCTCTGAAATATAATTTCAGAGAGTAGGATGTCAAGGACTATCATGGGATAAATTTTTAAAGTTTGTATGAGGAAGAGTAAAATGAATGCAAAACTTTGGAAGCAGGAAACATGATAAAGCAAAATGGAGAAGGAAAAAAGAAAAGTAACCATTGAATCTTCTCGCTTCAAGAGTACAAAACCATTTCAAGAATTGTCCGTGCTGCGTGGAAGAATGGAAGAAGCAGATGAAGCTTTGAAATTCTTTCAATGAAACAGGGGCTTTAAGGCAGCCTGCTCATAAAGAAATGTCGGGAGGGGGAGATGGGAAGAAAAACAGCAACAAAACAAAGAAACCAACCAACCCTCAGCAGCACAGGGCAACTTATTCCACCTGAGGAGCTTCCCCCAAGCTCTTTATTTTAAAGGCAGGCAGTCAAAAGAAACCATAGTCCCTTTGTAAAACATGTTACCACGTTTGAGTCCCTCTTATGGTGAGCAGGTGAGATGTCTTAGCTTAAACTACTTCACAGTTTATGTTTGCATAGTTACTGTATTTCATATGATGTGTAATAATTTGTGTGGTAATGTAAATTCAAACCCACACATCTTTAATTTCTTTGTATACCTTAGTATGGCATAACCCCTTTGGCAATTTTATATTTGGGATATATGTGGAGACATGTGAACTCGTGCACCACTTTTCAGTATATATATCTTGAAGAAATGGGGGACCAAAAGTTTGCTGACAGAAAAAAAGCTTGGGCATAAGAATAACATGTTAGGTAGAAATAAAGTATCATAGGAAATATCAGCATTTTGGAAAGGTTACATGTTAATGCTTTCTTAATTTTACTGTTGACATTTTTTTTTTAAATTTTTGTTATTTTGTGGACTGCTATAAAATATTAATAGGTATCTACTTCCATGTTGGAATGTTTCAAAATATTTCTTCTGACAACTTCTGACACAGAGTATGGAAAATACTTTTAAACAGGTGATCGATCCCCTACCATTTGTACTTCTTTGAGCTACTTGTTTTTATAAAAACTTCAAAAAATATTTATTTTGTTATAGACCTGTTTTAAGTACATAGATATGTAAGAAAATACTGTATGCTCATCCGTCCTATTTAATAGTTTTGAAGCCATAATTAAAGTTTAGGATAAATAGGTAATGTAATCAGAACAAATATTCTCAAACTTACAAAGTTATTTCCCTGTTTCCACTTAAAATCAGAAAGAATGCATGCTAAATTTCAAACCAAACTGATTTGATTCTTCACTGTTAGAAAGTCAGTGCTTTGAGTTAGTGTTTGGGGTGAAATACATTGTCAATAGCATTGCTTCCTTAATTTAATGAAGAATGGTTTCATTGTCTTTCTACCTGGAAAGGTTATGAGCTGACAGCCTGTATCAGATATATGTTATGACCAGATGTAAATAAGCAGGAAATAAGAAAAGGGAAAGAATGAGCCACAAAGTTACTTGCTGGAGGTCTGTATTAGTTTTCAGGCTCAAGTGAGGTGATGGGATCTGAGGGCTTGAGAGATTTCCCAAGGTGCCTTTTCCTTCCCAGTCTCACAGCAAGCCATTTCTTTATGCACAAATACTGCATTTTGAAGCATTAGAATGAGTTGAATATTCCATTTTTCTCACATAATAAACTTGGGATCAGTCTTCTTCCTTGTGATGCTGGACCCCAGTAGGGAGGATGGGTGGAAGAGGCAGCTCCTGCATCAGATGTCAGGAGAAAGTAGTTGTCCCCTGTAGCAGGAGCTGCTGTCATCACCTCCCTCCCTTGCCTCTTGTCTGCCTCCTGCATTCACTGTTGCCCAAGTCACTTGACACTGTATTTACGTAGGGAGCAGTGTCCGATTCTGCCTGCATTTCTAAGAAGCTTTCTTCTTAATTGTCACAGAATTCAGTGGGAATGTGATTTGGTGGAGGGTGCAGTGACTCAAATCCTACAGTTTAAGGAGTGTTACCTTAACCATTGGTAGCAACTAGTGTGGGGCAGTTTCCTTCAGGGTCACTGGTCAGTGATTGCCTTCCCAGACTGGTCACTCTTTTCAAGGTCACAGAAGGTTTAAAATTCTAACTAAATAAAAAACCAAAATTGAGCATTTACCCCCCTTAAGGTCTTAAATGTTCCTTTTGTGAAATTTGCATCAAAAGACCACCTCTAAGTCACAGACAAAAACCGAGGTGTGACCTATATTAAAAGAGCTTTGCCAGCAAGCCTGCAGCCATATGTATGGGAAGAGTAGGACATATAAGCTGCTGCCTTCTTATGGTTCACTGTCAACCATCAGGCATCTCTTACCAACACAGACATGCTGCAAGATTGAGTCAGGCTAAGTAAACAACATCTTTTGTTGAAAGATGAACATTTTTTACCCTTTGGTGCTGCATACATGTTTGTTGGCTGCTTGGCTTTTTTAACATACTGGTATTCCTAGATCAGTAAAGCTTTATATTAAGCATAACTATAACTTGACCAGAAGCATTATCCAGTTCTCTGAATAAAATAAACTCTGGAAAAGGAAAGAAAGCTATGTGTATAAATACAGACATAGACACACTTTTGTATGCTTGCATCCACAAAAGAAAGAAAAGTCCATAGAACAGTAAGAACCCATATGAAAACTGCAATGTCAACTGAGTGCTGGGTTTTTCCCCATGCTTCTTACTGGTTTACCTATCAAGCAGGGCTTTCAAGTTTGAGCTAGTCTTCGCTGGCATGCAGAATATTGTGTTTTGGAAGCTGCACCCTTTTTTTACCTCGATCATAATAAGAAAAGCTCTCTGAAGCTTCAATATGTAAGTTTTGAACTTGATCGTGGTAGGACTTAGGATGCCTGTGATATTTTTCATATTATATAAAGTTTACAAAAAGGAAATAGAGGTAGAAAGTGGTTATTAGTCTGCTTCTTATTGTAGGTATTAAAATTAGTTGTGGTCCAATAAGCATGCAGGTTATTATGAATGTCTGTTGAGATTGAAAAACATATGTGGTTTTATAAGGGAATTACTCATAATCCAGTCATTGTTTTCTGGTACTTATTCCCCTTTGAATTGTAAAGCGATTTTTTTATATATAGCATGTGATTTATGTTGAGTTTTATATAAGTGGTCTTAAGTATTTTTTTTAATTTTTTTTATTTTAAGAAAAGATGGAGGATGGGGAGAAAATGTAGATCAAGTGTGTGATCTGGGCAAGCTTTCCTTCTGTTTTGTGTTCCCTGGTTATAGGAAAAGTGGTACACCAAATCCAGTCTCAACTGAGTGCTGAATCTTCCTCATCTAAAGTTGAGTCATTTTAAAAAATGAATCATAATTTTTAATCCTCTAAAATCTTACATGATTTTGAACTTAGTATGTAAATTTGTCTTCAGTTATAAAAAGTATTGTTAGAACTGAAGGACAGTTAAGGAAAAATCAGACACTTTGACATTTCCACTCTTACATATGCAGGTTTCTTATTTCTAGTGTCATTGTTTTAATTGTTTTGCCCTTATTATGAAACAATACAAGATTAACTCGGGTCTCATCTATGTTTAGGGCCATATTTGATTTTAAAATCAATGGTGCTTAAGAATTTACTGAGACTTCTCACAAAGCAGTTAAGTTGCGAAGTTATGCAGAACATCTGTACTTGTTGGTAACAGTGAGAACACAAGTTCTGTCTTGACCCTTGTGTTGACACAACCATGTTCTAGTGATTAGGTAGATGATTTGAATCATGCTCAATAAACTGTAATGGAACCCATAGCATTGTTATTTCCTAGTTAGGGAACTTATGAGGAATTGTTAGGAAAACTTCCTAGTTACTTCTGTGTATATTTTTATGGAAATTTTTGTATATTTATGACAGAAAGCATGTACTGCACTTTTTATTGGCAAAAAGTTGGTGATGCTTGTATTTGAATGTGATCCCGAAATAAGGGTGAAACTTGAAAATTATCCTATTCTTCATATCCCTTTAGATCAACTTACTAAAGATGGGACATGTTCTTAATGGTTTGCCTACTAGAGGCTGAGGAAAGGTAATTTTTCTGAGAGATGTCAGCAGTGTTGAAGAGTATGCATGCAGAAGATTGTCAGTTGGCATTTGACTTAAGATATTGATCTGTCATTTTAAGCATTTTAAGAGTTCTCTATTCATGTTTGGATACTGTCACATGAACTGAAAAAAAGATTGAATGACTCTTGTGAACAAAAGATTGTGAAAAGTAGTTTTGCCTTGTCTGTGAACTGTATGTCATAGTGTTCATAATAAACACAGCTTCTGTCCAGAATGTGGAAACCTCTTGAAGAGTTTTGCTGGGACAACCAGAATTTACATCTACAGACCCTTTTTTCTTGACAGCTATTTCAAGCATGGAATTAGCTATACTTTGTGGGTGTGACTGCTTTAAGCTCATGCATGAAAAAGGTGAATGTTTATTCTGTTGCTGGAATAGAAAATATTTTCTACATTAATGATACATGACTATAAATAAAACTAAAACCAAAGATTTAATTTATTTTTAATAAGTAAGTTGCATAGGCATAATACATGGAGATGAATATACTTCATGTAGCAAAATATGAAATGAAAGAAGCATGGTCATTGCTGGCAAAAAAATCTCAAGATGCTGTTTTCAAACTTCTAGAAAGCGGGCCATTTCTAATTTCTTTATTATTTTACTTGGATAATAAAAGGTGTGTGAGGAGGCCTTGTCATCTATTTGATGTGTGTTCAATGTCTTTCCTTCAAAGTTCAGAGAAACCCTTTGTTGGGATGAAATTCAGTCACCTCTGTCATATATCTGCTCACCTCATATCTGCTCAGGTTTTTTGCATTATGTATTCTAAGTGAATCTGAGTTTTAAGGAGTTTATGTAGTGGCTACTTATTTCAATAACTCTTTATTCTGCATGTAGATGTTTAAAAACAAATTGGAAAAGTTAAACCTATGTGCTTCTGAACTGCAGGGATTTTGCACAGTTCCGTTAAACAAAGGTTGTCCTAAAGTTAGTGACTGCATCAGTAGATAAGGGATGACCTATGGATGTGATCTATCTGGACTTCTGCAAGGCCTTTGACACAGTCCCCAACAACATCCTATTCTCCAAGTTGGAGAGATAAGGATTTGATGGGTGGATCGTTTGGTGTATAAGGAATTGGCTGGATGGCCACATCCAGAGGGTAGTGGTCAATGGCTCAAAGTCCAGATGGAGGGCAGTGACAAGTGGTGTCTCTCAGGGGTCCATACTGGGACCTGTATTGTTCACATTTTTATCAATGACAGCAGGATTGAGCATACCATCAGCAAGTTCGCGGATGAGGGAAGCTCCTCTGAGGGAGCTGGGATTGTTCAGCCTTGACAAGAGAAGGCTCTGGGGAGACCTAATAGCCACCTTCCAGTACCTGAAGGGAGCTTATAAAAAGACTGGAGAGGGCCTGTTTACAAAGGCCTCTAGTGAAAGGATGAGGGGTAGTGGTTTTAAATTAGAAAGGAGTGGATTTAGGTTAGAAATAAGGAAGTTCTTTACCACGAGAGTGGTGGAGCACCGGAACATGTTGCCCAGGGAGGTGGTTGAGGCCTCATCCCTGGAGACATTCAAGGTGGGGCTTGACAGAGCTCTGAGAAACCTGCTCTAGTTGAGGATGTCTCTGCTCTCAGCAGGGTGTTGGACTAGATGACCTCTAGAAGACCCTTCTAAGCCAGACATTTCTATGTTTCTATATTTCTAAGTTACTGTAGGTGACTTCTACAAGAGGTAGGAATATCTTAGAGGTCTGCAAAAAATAAAATTTCAATACCAATATTTGTTTTCTGTGACATGACTGCAGACATTTTTTTTTTTTCCCAAGTTTCCCCTCTATCTTGATATTTTATGGCTTCTCTGACAAGTTCTCTACCTACTGCTAGCTGTGCCAGAGCAGATTTAGTAGTGTTGGGAATGAACATGTTCTGTAGGCATCTCAGGTTTCAAGGACAAGGAAGGTAACTTGAAATAGTCCTTGCAAACAGCTACTTCAGAAATATGCTACCTAACAATAGCTAAGGATTGGGTCAATGTTTGTTTCTGAGTGTTTTGTGTTTACTTGCTGATTTTTACAGTATTTGGTGAAAGGGTATATATAGTATGTTCACATTTTCTTTGTGCCCACAGCTCTCACACAGCTAGGGAAAATTACTAATGTGCATTGAGAAAAGCTGTGAGCAGTTTAGTTGTTGTTTCTTTAATTATAGTTCATATTATGTAAATTGATTTTCTGTATTTTTATTTTGTCTTTCTATTTCTCCTCCAGATTCCACCAAGAAAATTAAGGATGTCTTAGAAGAATTCCATGGCAGTGGTGTGTTAGCAAAATATAATCCTGAAGGGGTAATTCTTCTTTCTTCAATGGTCAAAAATGGTGTGGAAAAATATTTACAGTTGTTGTAGCAAATATAAGCATTTGAAATAGAAGATTATTTATAAATCAGCTGTTTTGAGGATTTGAAACTGTTTAGAAAACCAAAAATTAATAGTTTTTAAACTGGAAGTATATAAACATCATATTAAACAGATCTGCTTAATTTGCATAAAACCACATTTTCTTTTCTAAGGTTTACACAAACAGCTATCCCCCCTCTGTGGTAACACTAACATGCTTCCCAATTCTTTTTAAAGATTGTAAATGTCAAGCATAATTTAAAAAGTTAGAAAATAAATCTGTTCATTTAAGATTTCTTTTAAAATTCTGTTTCTGTTGTGTTGTTTCTGGCAATGGGATTCTCATTATTAAAGGCGATTTACTTTTTTTCTGATGTCATGAAACAAAAAATAATCTAAAAAAGAAGTGTGTGTATTGTATGCGTTGTAGTTACAGATTCACTATTAGACAAAATATTCTGGTTTGCTTGGTAGAAGCCAGATTGTTTTCTTCTGTTGTACTCAGTTGAAATTTGTATCAGCTTAGCACATCCTAATAGTGTGATTCAAAATGTAGCTAAAGAAAAACCTGTTTTGTTTCTAATAGTCATGTTTCTAACTGTGCTTGCATTATGTGAAATTCAGACTAGAAAAATGTGCTAAACATTATGAAAATTATTTGATCTTTCAGGATATAACAGAAGAATTGTCAAGGAATGTAGTTGTAACTCACTAAGTATTGCAAATTTATTTGATACTTTGAACTTTGCAAAGCATGATGTTTGTCGTTTTAGTGAGTGTCTAAGGAAAATATTGCATAGTTCAGTAAAATACTGTAAGTTGATCTTGTAAAGCTTCATCTTAAATGACCATTATTTTATTTGAGTCAGAGATTATAAAAGGATGGAAATGATGTGATCATCTAGTTTATTCTCCAATGTATTATAGACTGTAGGACCTCCCTTAATTGATATGTGTTACATTCTAACACATTTTGGTTTATTTGGAGAAGTGTGAATGGTTGATTTAGAAGTAGTTCTTGCTCTTTTTTACTTTTAATTTCAGGGTTTCGGGTTTTTTTATGCTTTAGATGTATGTGACAAAGTAGTCTTTATTATTCACATTTTCTGTTGAAATTCTTAATTTATTTTTATTCATCAGCTGATGTTTTGAGTTTTGTGAAGTGTAACTTTCAAAGTACAAAACTGCATTTTTTGCATATTTAACTAACATTGCTGTGTAGGTAATGCATTATCAAATTATTAATGTTTGTATATAAACAAATCAGTACTGAAAGTTGTGAAATTAGTCTCTTTTAACAAAGTAATTACTCCATTTTGAGGGTATGTGGAGTCATGAGTCATGGCAAAAAAGTGATCAGTATGGGCATCTGGGACAACTGCTCTGACTGAAGCCAGGGAAATTTGTGCAAAGCTGGAGTTAATAAACGTAGTTGGTCCTGAGATGAGTGTGTGACTCTGTATGACATTTCTCAGAGGTCTTAATTTCAGAGTCATTTGTTTCCAGAATCCTACCAAAGTAGGATTCGAAACATCCAGGGATTTTAGAGCACTGGAGCACCCAAGCTGGTGAGAAGGGTGGGAGGATGGAAGGGGAGGAAGGAATGCAAGTCAGACACCCTGTGGTGGCTTCAGTGTCTTCAGCAGGGATCAAGCTATTCACTGCTGCTGGGTCAGTGTTGGACCCAGGCTAACCCTGACTGCTTTTCTACTTTGCTACTTAGCACTTAAACTTCAGCGAGTGTGGCATGAGGAAAACGCAGCTAGCAGCAAAGCTGCATTGGATCTAGTAGGATTTATTAGCTCAAGTTTTATAAGTTGCTGAACTGGAAGCAAAGTGACTGGAATTTTGTCTGCAGTTAAGTGAATATTCCAAGTCAGGCAGAACTGCCTTTGCCCAAGTGTCTCTATTTTTGGCATGCATTCAACCTGCTATGTGGATAAACCCTTTACAGAATGATTTGTGAATTAGTTTTATCTGGTTGGATGAGGACTTCATGAGTTAGATGTACTTAAATAATAATTAATTATTATCAGTAAATGAGATAACCAGAAATTTACTGATCCAGCTGAAATGAGTCATTGTGCATTTTTTTTATTTTCACATATTAAAGACAGCACCTCTGTTTTGTTGTTGTGTTTTGTAGATTATATCATCACGTTTCCATTTTAGCTCTTTGTTTCCTAGATCATTATCTCCTAAGCCCTCCAAGTATTTTTCAGGTCTTGTCAGTTTTCTTACCAAAAGCTGGTGCCAGTTTTGGTTTGGGTTTTTTTTTTTTTTTTTTTTTTTACCAGTAGATATGGGGCATAGAGCTATGGCATATTTACCAGTATGATATATTTCTTTAGAAAGAAAAGAAAGAAGAAATACATATTTCTTCTATATCTCTTTAGAAAAAGCCTTAAGAACTTCCTGTTTCAAGCTTCTCCCTGCTTAAATGGGCCAGGAATTAATTCCACTCTGTTGCTTCAACACTGCAGTTACTTATCACAAGCTGATTTAATGGGACGCAAATGGCAAAAGAAAACCTCTTGGTATTTGCAGCTTGTTACCTGAAGTCATCTGGTTTGTTTTTCTGTTATCTTATATTTTGTTGAGTGAGTGGTTTTTGGGCAGAGTAGAAATATGTGTCTAATTATCAGAAGGTCATCCAGTATAGGGAGTTTATTTATGGAGTTTTCAATGTAAATGAGAAGACTAAGTCTCCAAATGCTGGCAGAAACTTCTGCCCTTCCTTTTTCTTCTCTAAGTTAATGTCAAACATGTAATTAAGAATGGATTTTTATGCCTGATGTAAGACACATAGGTAGGTTAAGATCAGCCTCTTGGAAAGCTCAGATTTATAAATATTCTTTCCATCATTTGAGATTTATTTAAATTCAGCAATTTCAAGGCGGGCGCTAAATAGACTAGCAAAAATTAGGAAAGCAGATGGAGCTAAAGACTATTGAAACAGACTGTAAGCACGCATCATTGTGTGCTTGTAGTTCTAGCATTGTCATCCTTTTCAAGGGATCTCTTGGAATGCATCATAATTTCTGCTTGCCTACTTAGCATCTAGATCTCTTAGGGTTAATCAGTGTGTAAAGAGTGAGTGTAAAGGATGAGTGGAGAGGTCTTAGCTAGACAAGCAGTCTGGATCTATATATGGAGCAGGGCTGTGCTCCAGAGTTTCACAGTTTGGTTGTAGATAAAAAGAATAAATTTGCATATGTATAAAGACCAGGAGAGCAAAAATTTCCAGGAAGGTTATGACAATGAAAACATGATGCAAGGCATATTCTGTGATCTCATCTGCCCAGAGAAGTGAAGCCCCAATTTGGCAGAATGTTTGCAGTAAGGTTGCAATCATCTGTCTGCTTGAAAGGATTTTTGCATTTTTGGAAGTAGTGCAGATACTTCTAAGAAGCTTTCTCAGGGGTCTTTATGATTTCCAGAGGTGTTAGGGTTTTCTAAATTAACTCTGTCAATGTATCAAAGATATGTCTGGCATCTCTAGCAGAAGTCTGGCACAATCAGTATAATTTATGAAGAGAATACAAATGTATTTGTAATTATAAGATAGTATCTCTTACTGGAAAGTAGTGATAGTAGTTAGAGATTAAAGTAGAAAATTAATAAGGAATCTTTATTAAAAGGAGTAAAAATTAGTAGAAACTAAAGCATCATATAATGGTGACTTTTGTGACTGCCTGCTAGTATTTATACAATCATAGAGTCATTTAGGTTGGAAAAGACCCTTAAGATCATTGGGTCCAACCATTAACTTCACACTACAAAGTCCACCACTAAACCATGTCACTAAACACCATGTCTACACATCCTTGAAATACCTCCAGGGATGGTGACTCAACCGCTTCCCTGAGAATCTTGTTTCAGTGCTTGACAACTCTTCAGTGAAGAAATTTTTCCTAATGTTCAATCTAAACCTTCTCTTGAGGCAATTTGCTCTTATCACTTGTAATTTAGGAAAAAAAGACCAACCTCCACCTCACTATAGACTACTTTCAGGTAGTAGTATGGAGTGATAAGGTCTCCCCTCAGCCTCCTTTTCTCCAGATTAAACGACAGTTGCCTCAGCTGCTCCTTATAAGACTTGTGCTCTAGACCCTTCATCAGCTTTGTTGCCTTTCTCTGAACTTGCTCCAGCACCTCAATGTCCTTCTTGTAGTGAGGAGCCCAAATCTGAACATAATATTTGAGATGCAGTCTCACCAGTGCTGAGTATAGGGACATGATCACTTCCCTAATCCTGCTGGCCACACTATTTCTGATTCAAGCCAGGATGCTGTTGGCCTTCTTGGCCCCCTGGGCACACTGCTGGCTCATATTCATACCACTGTCAAATAACACCCCAGGTTGTTTTCTCCCAGGCAGCTTTCCAGCCATTTTTCCCCAAGCCTATAGCGTTGCCTGGAGTCATTGTGACCCAAGTGTGGGACCTGGTACTTGGCCTTGTTGAATCTCATGCAGTTGGCCTCGACTCATCAATCCAGCCTGTCCTGATCCCTCAGTAGAGAGCCCTCAAGCAGGTCAACACTCCTGCCTAGCTTGCTGTCCCCTGCAAACTTTCTGAGGGTGCACTTGATCCCTTTGTCCAGATAATTGATGAAGATACTAAAGACAGCTCTGGGGCTCACCACTTGTGACCAGCCACCAACTGGATTTACTTCCATTCACCAGCACTCTTTGGGCCTGACCCAGACAATTTTTACCCAGCAAAGCATAGTCTCATCGAAGCCAGGAGCAGACACTTTCTCCAGGGGAATGATATGTCAAAGGCTTTACAAAAGTACAAGTAAGCAACATCCACACCCTTTTCCTCATCCACTAAACAGGTGATCTTCTCATACAGGAGATCAGGTTAGTCAAGCATAAACCCATCCTGACTGGACCTGATCGCCTGGTTGTCCTGTATGTGTCATGTGATGGCAGTCAGGATAATCTTCTCCACAACCTTCCCTGTCATTGAGGTCAGACTAACAGGCTTGTAGTTACCCCAATCCTCCTTCTGGCCCATCCTGTAGATGTTAACCTCCAGTCAACTGGGATATCCTTGGTTAGCCATGACCGCTGGTAAACGATGGCAAGTAGCTTGGTGAGCACTTCTGCCAGCTCACTCAGTAGCCTTGGGTGGATCCCATCCGACCTGTAGACTTGTGTGTGTCTGTGTGGTGTAGCACGTCACTAACTGTTTCCCCATGCATTAAGCAGGCTTCATTCTGCTCCCCATCTCTGTCTTCCAGCTCAGTGGGCTGGATACCCTGAGACAAGTTGTCTTAGATTAAAGACTGAACCAAGAAGGCGTGAAGTACCTAAGCCTTTTCCTCATTGTTTGTTATTAAGTTTTCCCCTGAATCCAATAAGATTCTCCTTAAACCCGGGACTGCTAAAGATAAGCCTTGGGGAGGCATACAGGTGTTGGAGGTGATATTTGTGCCTTGGATCAAGTGCATGTATGCCAATGCCTGTATCATGGGAAATAAACAAGAGGAGTTAGAAGCTGTTGTGCACTAGGGAAACCATGATATAGTTGCCATCATGGAAACATGGTGGGATGACTCGCATGAGTGCCACAATGGATAGAGCTACAGGATCTTTAGAAGGGATATACAAGGAAAGAGAGGTAGAGGGGTAGCGTTTTATGTTAGGGAGTGTTTTGACTGTCTTGAATTCTAACAATTGTGTTAGCCACACCAAGGTGGAAAGTCTATGGATAAGAATGAAGGGGAAGGCCAATGAGGCTGATATTCTGGTGGGAGTCTGCTACAGAACACCTGACCAGGATAAAGACTCTGAGATATTCTTTCAACAACTTGGAGATGTCTTGCATTCACTAGCCCTTGTTCTCACAGGAGATTTCAACCTACCAGATGTCTGCTGGAAGTGTAACACAGCAGGCAGGGGGCAGTCCAGGAGGTTTCTGGAGTGTGTGGAAGACAACTTCCTGTTGCAGCTGGTAAGCAAACCTACCAAGGGTAGTGCCTCGCTAGACCTACTCTTTATGAACAGGGAAGGGCTGGTGGAAGATGTGGTGGTTGGAGGTTGTCTGGGGCACAGTGACCATGATGTGATAGAATTTTCAGTATGTGGTGAAGTTAGGAGGGCCGTCAGTAAAACCTCTACCTTGGACTTCTGGAGGGCTGACTGGTCTACTCAGATGCTGATTTGGAGAGTCCCTTGGGAAGTAGCCCTCAAAAGCAAAGGGGCCTGAGAAGGCTGGGCTTACTTTAAGAAGGAAATTATGAGGGTGCAGGAGCAGGCTGTCCCTACGTGCTGAAAAATGAGCTGGCAGGGGAGAAAACTGGCCTGGTTGAGCAGGGAGCTTTTGCAGGAACTCAAGGGGGAAAAAAAAGAAAAAAGTGTATCAACTTTGGAAGAAGGGGTAGGTGAACCAGGAAGTGTTTAAGGACATTGCAAGGTCATGTAGAAAGAGAATTAGAGATGCAGAGGCTCAGCTGGAACTTAAGCTGGCCAATTCTGTCAAGGATAGTAAAAAGTGTTTTTATAAATAGTTTAATAAGAAAAGAAGGGCCAGGGAAAGTCTCCATTCCTTACTGGATGAAAGAGGGAACATAATAACAAAAGACAAGGAAAAGACCGAGGTGCTCAGTGCTTTCTTTGCCTCAGTCTTTAAGACGACGACTGACTATCCTCAGGGCAAACTGGGCTCCTGAGTTGGTAGGCAGGGATGGGGAGCAGAATATCCCTCCTGAAATCCAGGAGGAAGTAGTGACCTGCTGTGCCACTTTGATCCTTACATGTCTATGGCTTCAGATGGGATTCATCTTAGGGTGCTTAGGGAGCTGTCACAAGAGCTGTCTAAGCCACTCTCCATCATCTATCACTGGTCCTGGCTAACTGGAGAGGTCCCAGGTGACTGACGGTTGGACAATGTGATGCCCATCCACAAGAAGGGCCGGAAGGAGGAACCAGAAAATTATAGGCTAGTCAGCCTGACCTTGGTGGCTGGCAAGGTAATGGAGCAGATCATCCTGAGTACCATCAGTTGTCATGTAAAAGACAACCAGGGGCTCAGGCCCAGCCAAAATGGGTTTAGGAAAGGAAGGTCCTGCCTAACCAATTTGATTTCATTCTATGACTGGATGACCTGTCTGGTAGATGAGGGAATGTCTGTTGATGTGGTCTGCCTAAACTTCAGCAAAGCTTTTGACAAAGTCTCCCACAGCATCCTCCTGAAAAAGCTGGCAGCCTATGGCTTGGACAGGTGTGCCCTTTGCTGGGTTAAAAACTGGCTGGATGACCGGGCACAGAGCGTGATTGTGAATGGTTTTGCATTCAGTTGGTGTCTGTTGACCAGTGGTGTTCCCCAGGGATGAATACTGGGCCCAGTTCTATTCAACATCTTTATTGATGACCTGGATGAGGGGATTGAGTGTACTGTTAGTAAATTTGTGGATGACACTAAGCTGGGGGTGAGTGTCGATCTGCTGGAGGGTCAGGAGATACTGCAGAGGGACCTGGACAGGCTGAGTCGATGACCTGAGGCCAATAATAGGAGGTTTAACAGGACCAAGTGTAGGATCCTACACTTTGGTGACAGTAACCCCCTGCAGCGCTACAGACTGGGGGATGAGTGGCTGGAGAGTGGCCTGGCAGAGACGTATCTGGGAGTACTGATTGATTACTGTCTGAACATGAGTCAGCAGTGTGCCCAGATGGCATGGAAGGCTAATGGCATCTTGGCCTGTATCAGGAATAGTTCGTCCAGCAGGTCTAGGGATGTAATTCTGCCTCTGCACTCGGCACTGGTGAGGCCTCACCTCAAGTACTGTGTTCAGTTCTGGGCCCCTCACTTCAAGAAGGATATTGAGGTGCTGGAGCAGGTCCAGAGGAGAGTGATGAGGGTGGTGAAGGGACTGGAGGGTAAGTCTTATGAGGAGAGACTGAGCGAGCTGGGGTTGTTCAGCTTGGAGGATACTCGGGGTGGAGGGGAACCTTATCACTCCCTACAACTACCTAAAAGGTGGGGGTCAGGCTCTTCCCCAGGCAACTACTGAGAGGATGAGAGGGCATGGCCTGAAGCTGCACTAGGGGAGGTTTAGGTTGGATATTAGGAAGCACTTCCTCATGGGAAGGGTGATGAGACACTGGAATGGACTGCCTGGGGAGGTGGTGGAGTCACCATCCTTGGAGGTGTTTAAGGAAAGATTGGATGTGGTGCTTAGTGACATGGTCTAGCTGATGTTATGGTGTCAGGTTATGGGCTGGACTTGATGATCTTGGAGGTCTATTCCACCCTCAGAAATTCTGTGATTCTTAGGCCTCATTTTTATTGCTAATGTATGTATGGAATTTATCATTGTGTTAATTTCTGATTAAGTTGTTTTGTTAACTATTCTTGGCAACAATTTTATTTTTTTTTTTAAATACACAGGTATGAAAGACAAGCATTGTATTTACTACTTCTTTTCTTGTCATTGCATGGTTAAAAATATATTACTTGCACTCTCTAATCAAGACCAAAATGCTGACTTATAACCATTTGCTTGTGATATGTGCTAATGCAAGAAAATGGGATATTCTCTCTAATGTCTTAAATCCATTTATTTACATTACTAAACTTTCAACAAAAGTAGTTCTATTTCAAAAACAGAGCCTGAGTGCTACAACACTGCACTAATATATGTGTGTTCTTTCTTTTCTTGCATGCATTACAGAAACAAGATATACTTAATCAAGTAAGTAATCTTAATTTGATTTTTTTTTTCCTTTTGTTATGCATGGGAACAGTATCTTTTATTTTGTAGGTTTCCAATGAAGTGTCGCTTATCGATAAATACTGCATGTTGCTATTCTGCCAGATAATAGACAAATAGCTAAAGCTGAGAGCAAAGTACTCTCTTTTTCTACTGGCAAACTTTTTCACTAGGTGAATTTCATTTTTGTCACTCACGGTACATAATTTTGATAACATTAATTGAGAAGAATATGGCAAATAAGTTAAGAGCAAGTAATTAACTGCTTCCATACTTGTCACAGAAATTTTTGCTTGCTAGTGAGATCTCATAATGGTTTGTATTATTCTGAAATGACAATAACAAATCAAAGAAAAAAATATTAAATACTGTCTGTAACTGTCTAATAGCATTTATATATGGCAAGCTTAAAATTCCAGATTTTATAATTTGAATAAGGCTTATAGCATGCTTGAAGCGATTGTGTCTTGACAGTAATTGCAAGAGAAATGGTTAAAGAGCTGATCATCAACCCAAGACCACTCCTGAGAAGCTTCAGTAGCCTAAAACCAGAAACAAAAATATAATGGGGAAAAAAAAAAAAAAAAAAAAAGCTAGGGAAGAGGGACTAATCAAATGAACTAGTTTTTTTCAAAGCCCTA
>JANHGN010023366.1:0-25000 GCA_024605025.1 Megaceryle maxima | reverse complement strand
CCTATTTTTCACTGAGAAACTGGTTTGTGTATTTTCAGTATCAGGACATACTGAGTTGTGATGTCTATACCATGAGGAGTTCTGTGCACAGAATGTACATATAAATCCATAAATCTTCGCAATATACATGCTTGGATTTTTCTTGATCTTACATTTCTGTGTACTATCAGTAAAGCAGAAAAGCAAATTATAAAATTCCACAATTTAACTGCAGCAGAAGAAGGGAACAAGTCAAATACTCACAGTATAGTATTTCCTTTTTTTCCACTGATACCCCACTTTGCCGCTGGGTCCCATGTGTCAGTTCTGCTCTGTGAGATGGAGGAACAAGAGATGTATTCCTGCAGCTGGCTTGCCTTCCATATAATTACATTCATAGTGAGGGATACCACAGCTTGAAATGTATATGAAATATTAACTTCTGCTTACCACAGAGGGAGAAAAAACTTAATTGGTGTGGGGGATCCTCTACCTCTGTGAATGCTTTTTATCTTATGAGTAAGAGGCCATAGAAAATTGCTGACAGTGTGTCAAATTGTTGTCTTACAGTTTCCTGTGTGTTCTTGCTTATGATTCTTATGAGTCTCATAGGCATGATTTCTCATCTCCCACCAATTCAGACTTTCACTACAAAATAGATAAATTGTGGGAAATTTTGTAACACCAATTTTAATAAAGTAGAAAGCAACATTGTTGTATGTGACCAGTCACCTGAGATCAGTCCTATTCAATATGTAGTGGAGGACGAGCAGAACATAGTACATTCCCTCTGCATTGTGGAAGGACAGGTTTCTGTTCTCTGCAAAGACACTGGAATTCATAGAGGTGATCCTGTGCTTTCAGTTAGCCATGATAGATCTTTTAAGGCAGATTTTGCCATCTCCTAACCTGTCAGTACAGATGGAGTTCAGCCTCTTTCTGTGGTATACAAGGTATCAGAAGCCTGTCTGGACAGAATCAGGTATTTTAAGGCACCTCCATAGTCCATTGAAGCCATAATCAGATCAGAGACATGAGCAGGCCCTGTATTTTTTGGTGAGTGTTGGTCGGTCTGTGTCTGATACAAAATTAGAAGACACCTGAAATTCTCTTTCACCAAGCATAGTCATAGCTGCTACTCAGAAACTAGTCCTTCAGTTTCTGTTTTCCATGAGATTTATAGAGACTTGCCCTCTATGAACTAGCACTAAGTTAGTGTAATGTACTTGTCAGTGAGTGCTTGAGAAGAAACAGAACTCTTATAATAGCAACTGGAGATTTTTTAAAGCATATTAAGCATAAAATGACCTCCATTTCTTTTTCCCCAGAGTCCCAAATATTCTGGGAATCTGGTATTCAAAAGAAACTAAAGAGTGGGAAGTCCTCTGCTTTATGCCGTTGGTGTAGCGTAGAAAGAGAAGCAAGATATATGAATTTTGTAGTGGTATTAACAAGGTAAAAAGCTTCTTATCACACATCTATGAGATACATGGGATAACTACAAAGCAATGTGCATTTGGCTGTGATAGCACTTGGACAATAGTGGTTGCTTTATTGTACTATGCTGTGCAGTAACAGGAGAAAAAAATTCCAAACTACTCTGTTATTGTTTAATAAAGTGAGATTTTTTTTTTTAATACCTATGAAAATCTGATAGTAATTTTAATATTTTTGTTTCTTCAGAGTTGAGAATTCTTTAGTCAGTGTAATCAGTGTCATCCTGGAAACTCTCTTGAAAAATATAGTTTATCCTCTTGTTAGTGGCTAGGACTTAAATGTGATGGTGACTTTCAGCTCTGTGGTCAAGATTCCTTAGTAACATCTCTTCCTAGTTCAATGATTGTAATTTGTTTGTATGTATCTTTTTATGTGTGTGTACTGTGCTGTCATAGGACTTTCTGTGGCATGTTGGAAAGGATACACTATTGATCAGATATCTGAGGTGGAGAAGGAGAATAAAAGCTCAGGCTAAAGAATTTTCTACAGAATTTGCTTTTTAAATGTATTATGATAGAAAAATAGGAAGACATCTCGGAATGCTTGGTCAAAGCCATTGAGGAGTTTCCCAGGAGCTTTTAGCAGGTAGGGAAGAAAGAAATACAGTGGCTTTACGGAGGGACTTTTAGATCTTACCTCAGTTCTTTGACTGAGAGCACATTACTCCCTATAACTAAAAAAAACCCTCCTTTTGTCCACTCCATCACAATTTTCCTCAATAGCATCTTGCAGCTGCTGCAAGTAGATTGCCTTTAGATGTGCTCAAAATCTCACAAGAGTCTAAATCTGGAGTCCGTAGATCATTTTCAGCCTTCCTCCCCACCCTGTAAATACTTAGTGATGCCTCCTTGGCTGCTGCCAGAATGGGGGAAAAAGATTAAGGAACAGAGTTGCAGTGGAGACATCAATACTAACAGGTTTGGAAGAAGGATTGATAGTCACTGTTTTCTCCTGTGCCTGCCTGCTCAGATATTATCTCCCTACATACTTGGCTGTCCACAAATGGCACCAACTCTCTCCAGATTTTTACTTTAGAAAATATAGCTGCTATATGATATTACTTTTTGCAGCTGCCACTTTCTATATAGCTGGTGTTGTTTTAGTTTTATATTATTCTATTTTACAATGTCTCTAAGACACGGTAACTGAGTTCCTTAATAACTTTTTATTTTCTTATTCCAGTAATATTATTATTAGGATAATTCTTGGCCTAATGATTTCTGTTTTATCCTGGTTCTTAAGGGGCTATTTGAGGGAAGGAATGTTCTTCAAAGTAATGGGAGTTGGCAGGGAAAATCCTAATTTTATGTGTTGTAGCTTACTGGTAAAGTGAAGGATGCCATAAGCTTCAGAGAAATTTCCACCAAAACACATCAGTTGGAAATGGGTATTTTAACAAAATGAATTTGACTGAAACACAAGATCTGGGTAAATCTGTCTATATTTGCGTAATCAGACATTACAAGTGGAATGTTTTCATAGTATCTGGAAATAAGACAGATTAGTCTGTCTTGTTTCAATGTTATAAAAACTGCTTCTGCTATTCTTAAACATAAGAAAATAACAGTGAATTATTTGCACTGTTGGGATGGAACTTTTTGCATGTAGTCTGTTCATGGCATTAACATTAAAAAACCCTGTTGTTCTGGACTAATGCAGATTTGCCAAAATCATAAATACATGCTGCATATATTTTACAAATATGAGATGACATATTATAGTCCCAGAGACACTGAATGACCTCTCTGAACATTCTGTAATGGCTATTTGCTACTTCATTTAAGAAATAATACTGTTTATATATATATATACACACTGTATGTGTCTTCATACATGAATATTTATTTATATATATGGAATACAAAAATTTGTTCTGTTTCTCTTAGCACAAGCTTAGATTCAAAATGGGTTACTTCTATTCTGAGTGAAGTTAGCACCCAACTTTGGTTTGTCAGTTTAAAATAAGAAAAGAAAAAAGTTCTCTGACATTTTCTATAAATACCTAGGCACCTTAAATTCTTCTGTATGTCCAGAAGTTCTGCCTTAACAGCAGAAATCTTTTGGTATGTGTTTTGATAAATCTCCCTGACTAGCCTGACCTTTCAAACATGTTGAGAACACGTCCTTGTTCAAAGGACTATTTCCATAATTTGTTCAGTAACATTTTTGAAAGTAGTGTTTACTCAATTTGTTGGCATAGATATAGAGAAACCTTTTTCCCCTCACTTAAATCTTCAGCTCTTTTACAGTATTTGGACACTCTCTAGGGAAAGAGATACAAGTTTGAATTCCCTCAGGCAAACAAGGGAATTCAACCAAGGTAACCCACACTGGGGAGGTGTCTTTATCAGGAGAGTATTCTTTCCCAAAAGGTGGGAAAATCTGTCACTTTTGCTGTGCTTTCAGAAGGAAATGGTGGTCTCCATTGCACTTTGTGCACAGTGCCTTTTTTTAAGATGTTTTTTATCTTTTGTGAACATGTATAGCGAGACCTGATAACACAGATTTATGCACCATAATTGTATTAGAAGTGAGGCAAATCTTGAATCCAGTGAAGTTTTGTTCATGTTCAGAAACAAGTAAATCTATCCTTCTCTAGCTTAAAACCATTGTCCCTTGTCCTATCACTATGTGCCCTTGTAAACAGTCCCTCTTCAGCTTTCTTGTAGGCCCCCTTCAGATACTGGAAGGCTGCTATAAGATCTCCCCACAGCTTTCTCTTTTCCCAGACTGAACAACCCCAACTCCCTCAGCCTGTCCTTGTAAGAGAGGTGTTCCAGCCCTCTGATCATTTTTGTGGCCCTCCTCTGGACTCACTCCATCAGGCCCATGTCCTTCCTGTGTTGAGGACTCCAGAGCTGAATGCAGTACTCCAAGTCAGGTCTCACCAGAGCAGAGTGGCAGAATACACCTCTCTTTATCTGCTGGCCACACTTCTTTTGATGCAGCCCAGGATGTGATTGGCCTTTTGGGCTGCAAGTGCACATTGTTGGCTCCTGTGCAGCTTCTAATCCACCAGCACCCTCAAGTCCTTTTCTGCAGGGCTGATTTCTATCACCTCATCCCCCAGCCTGTATTGATAATGATGATTGTTCCAACCCAGGTGCAGGACTCTGCACTTGGTCTTGAACCTCATGAGGTTCACCTGGGCCCACCTCTCCAGCTTGTCCAGGTCCCTCTGGATGACATCCTGTCCCTCTGGTATATGGACTGCACCACTCAGCTTGGTATCGTCTGGAAACTTGCTGATGGTGCATTTGATCCCACTTGATCATTGATGAGATTATTAAACAGTACTTGTCCTAGTATGGACCTCTGAGGGACACCACTTGTCACTGATCTCCATCTGGAGTTTGAGCCATTGAACACTACCCTCTGGATGTGACCATCCAGTCCCCTCATCAGATCCATATCTCTTCATCTTAGTGAGGAGGATGTTGTGGGGGACTGTGTCAAAGGCCTTGTAGAAGTCCAGACAGGTGACATTCATAGGTCTTCCCTTTTACACTGATGTAGTCAGTCCATCAGAGAAGGCCCCTAGGTTGGTCAGGCAGGACTTGCCCTTAGTGAAGACATGGTGACTGTCTCTGGTCATCTCACTGTCCTCCATATGTCTTATAAGATCTTTTAGGAGAAACTGCTCCATAATAATAACTGCTTCTAAAAATAGTAATAAAATTAATTTTATATGGATGTTATGGTTTAACTTAGCTGAATTGCTATGGTGTTTCTGAATGTGTACCTCTCTGGGCTTATATCAAAATATTTCATTACCAAATTAAGTTTGATTATGCAATAATACAGATGATCATAAAGATTTATAAAGTCTTATTTTGCAAAGTTTACTGTTGTAAGACATAAGAAAAGGAGCTCCAATGACCTTGGTGAATCAGTTGTTCAACATATAAAAAGAGGAATCCAGTTATATATTGGTAATAAAATCATCTACATTTCTATGATCTACAGGCAAAGCTTTTGGTACCTTTTTTATTTGAATCAAAGCTAAAAAAGAACACATTTTTTTTCTCTTCCCCCCCCCCCCCCAAAAAAAAAAAAAAAAAAATTAGGCCAAATGATTTGAAATTTCTTTCATGTTCCTCTGAAGAAGTATTGGCTGCTTCAACTATTTCCTTATGTATCTACCTGTTATGTTGAAAATTTTCCTGAGATCCCTAAACTTATGATCATAATCTCCCTATGTCATGATAGTCTCTTTTGAAATTGAATTAATTAATTAATGTGCCAGGTTAATTGTAGTCAGTTTGGTACATCCTCTCACAATCTCATCCCCTCACTTGGGAAACGTCATGCAAAATGCCCTTCTGAAATGCTAAATCCTTCTTTCTCAAGTTCATTCAAATTCAACTGGAGCTTCTGGAACCCAAGCAACTGTTGAAAATAGGCAATTATCCTGCATGCTTAAGGAAACAACATCCTTACATACAACATGGCTTATATATTATTCTGATATTATTGATCTGAACTGTTTAGTGGTTGCAAATTCATTAATGGAAATAAATTATTTTCAAACCATAGAAAAATTACTGAACTTTTAATCTGAGAAATTCTGATACAACACTGAGGTTTAAAAGGAAGATACTGTGGTTTACTTAGAGAGAGCATGATCTGTGTTAGTGTGGAAAATTAATGTCCTCTGCTTTTAGGGTTTTTTTTGTCTTTTTGATTACCAAAGCATTGTGTGGTTCTTTTGAAAAGTAGTTGAGTTTTTGCTAGTAGTTAGAGGAAGGGTAGTTACTTACTGAAGCAGTTTCATATTTTAGGTAAAGTTCCATTATGAAAAAAAGAAAAATACTATATAATTGCAGAATAGAGAAATGCTCCTAATATTGTGTGTTCTCTCTCCTGTGAAAGTTACTTTAAATTAGGCAGAGGAAGTGCTTTGCAGCTTTAAGTATTCTTCTCTAGAGGAACCATACTCAATACTAAAACCTCTACTTGGTGATATGCTCTTAACACTTTCTACAGTGATCCTCAGAGGATTTCTTTTAAGAAATTATGCCATTTTTCTACAGTTATGTAGTGATTTATATATATTACAATGAAGAAGAGATGGTAGAGAAAGCACTGAAAATAATTTAAAACGAATCTTTTTTTGAAGGATCTCCCCCCCCCCCACTGGAAATCTAGATGGATAATCTAAGCTACCTCTAGATCTGCTGTAGCCTAACTCAGTTCTGTTATTTGCTGTATATACATTTACAAAAACAAATTTCCAGAAATGACTACATTACTTTAGAGGTCAGTTCTAATAGGATAAGTTATGTCAGGTCTTTTAGGTCCCCTAGAAAATCTTTTTCATCTATGGAGAATTAGAATCACAGATTTTGTGTTTGTGTTTTGTTTCCTGTTTGTTTGCTTGGTTTTGTTTGGTTGTGTTTTGTTTGTGTTGCTTGGGTTTTTTGTGTGTTTTTGTTTGTTTGTTTGGTGGGGGTTTAGGTTTTTTTTTGTTTTTTTTTTTTTAGGTTTTGGTTTTGGTTTTTTTTTTCATATAGGCAAGAACCTAATCACAGGGCTCTATGAAGAGATCTCTGTTACTCAGGGCTGATGCTGCATATTCTTCTGAAAAGTGTGTGGTTTTTCATCTTCATCTTGGACTATTATAAACACTTCTGATAGTATTCAAGTCACTTAGGAGCTCCTAACTAAGTCTCAGCATAATTTGAAAGCTTTTGGATGTGCAGTGTCTGAAGGTCTCTTCCAACCAAAGACATTCTGTGAATATTGCTCATTCCCTGGGGGAGCACAGGTCACAACATGTTAGAGCAGAGAATAAAGCACTTTCAGCTGAAGGAATCTGACTTGAGAACAACCTTATACAACAATCACCCACTTTCCCTTTTCCTTCAATGGCAGTAAGGATGTCAGATATAATAAGTGAACATGGCAGCCAAGTTATGCATCACTTTGGTATCCGTTGTCTTTCCTGGCCAGAAAATAAAAGGCAGATTTGAATGCTTGCTTTGGGGGACACAGGTGTAAATGATAATGTGACCACCTTTAGAAAATATTGAAAAGTTTGAACATCTTTGAGAAAGAGAGTCTTCAGGAAGAAAGAAACACTTTACTGTATTTATTAATTCAAATATCTACCCTGGCATACCTGAGCCCCTAAATGGAAAAAGTGTAGCATTAGGGATTTAGTTATTGCTGGTAGCTTTGTGGACTAATGTCACTCAGGCAGCAGTTTAAAAGGAATATTTTTAGCAGTATATACATAAAATCCACACACAAGGTAAATAAAAAACAATTTTATGTAATACAAAGTTATTTTACATGTCCATCCATAAACTCTAACTAAAATGGGAATATAATGAATTTTTCTGTTTCCTTTCTCACTTGATTATTCCTTTTTAGGACACGCTTCATTAATGAACAATCTAACAAAGCCATTTCACATGACAACAAGTCAGTTGAGTTAGTGATTAATGTATTTGTTATGCTTGCAGATAAAAAATACCTTTAAATAGGGTAAACTGATGACCAATTTACTTTGGGTGGTGATACACATCATTTTGCCATTGAGGTTTCATAGCTTATATACAGTGAATTAAATGTCAGTGATTTTATTATTGAGGAAAGACATAAAGTTAGTAGCATGAGTGAAACAGTCTGATTTGCCAGAGGAGAAGAGAATTGCTGAAAATCTGTGGTGAAACTCTGTCTGGGTTGCTTATTTCCATTTTTATGCCCAACTTGGGCCTTGTGGAGACAATTCTTTCTCAGTTTCTGCTCTTTTTCTGTTCAACAGGTAAGAGTTTTGTTGGTTTCACTGAACTTCTTTCTCAAATGCAGTGTTCTGGATTAGAAGCAAAGAATATCCTCTTTTCAAGTTTGCATTCCTAATAATAATGACTTGCGCAAGATCAGTCAGATTTTGCAATTTGTGGTGTTGGTCCCTCGTAAGGACAATGATACACATTTAAAACATTACCCTGGGGCACTTAGGTCTTGGCCTTAATAGAAAACACCATATTTCATGTGGACATAAACTTTCTACATCTCATAAATATTAAAAAAAAAAAAAAAAAGAAAGAGGCAGGGGGAAAAAAAACCACTGCTCTGCAGTGTTGAAATGATATGAAAGTAATTGTAAAAATTATTTATACTGTGGCTTAGATTCAAAGTCACTGAGGCACTTTGAAAATTTAGTTAAAATTTTCTTTTTCTGGCTTGGTTTCAAGCTGATTTGTTGCTAGCCTTTTCCCTCCTAATACTGAACTAAAGAAGTTGCACTAGAGTTTTCTATGAAGAAATGGAGTCTTCCTGAAGCATGGGGAAATGTCGATGTGGCTTTATCCCTTAATTATTTAACAGCAAAAAGTTGCTGTTCTGTTTGATCTAGAAACAAAAGACAGTAACTATGTTTTACAGATTAATGATAGTGGTTTTAAAATCACGTATGTGACTGAGTAACATCATTGTTAAGTATGCAGTTGGGTCACAGATATTTCTGGGTTAAAACTGAAGTTGTCTGAAGCTCTCTCAATATGCTTCAGGACACCTTTATCTTTAGTGGTTCTATGTGAGCAGGATAAAATGTGATCATAATGCTTTACATTGCTGTGACCTCATCACAGTTTACAACTTCCTCAAAGAGGGGTAGCAGAAGAGGAGGTGCTGATCTCTCTCTGGTGACCAGTGACAGGATGTGAGGAAATGTAATGAAGCCGCATCAGGGGAAATTCAGATTGCACACTAGGAAAAGATTCTTCCCTGAGAAGGTGGTTGGTCACTGGAGCAGGCTCCCCAGCAAAGCAGTCACGCCACCAACCCTGTCAGATTTCAAGGAGTGTCTGGGTGATGTGCTTAGTTATATGGTTTTGTTTTAGTTAGCCCTGCAAGGAGCAGGGATTTGGACTCAATCATCTGTATGGGTTCCATCCAACTTGAGATATTCTGTGATTCATTTTATTACTTAAAACAGACACTGCTATCTTACCAGGAGAAATCATCAATATAGTTTCATTAATCAGATCTTACCTTGCTGGCAAAAGCAAAACCAAATTAAAATGGCAAATGTTTCAAATAAAAAACTTTTTTTTTTTTCCCCCTGTAAGTAATGTTGTGTGTCACAGCATTATCATTTGACTATTAGAACCCATTTAAGACATGGTGATTAGTTTCTCAGACAAATACCAGTGAAACCTGTTGCCACAGAGGAAAAAGATAGGAGGCCTTCAATTCCCTGAATTAAGCATTCAAGAAATCCTCTGCTTATTGTCTGTCTAATTATGGGGAAAGCTAAGGCTTGCTAGGTATGTCTCTGGGAGCTCTGTAAGTGCCTTCAGTTGCAGTTTTGTATGTGCTGTTAAGCCATATTCTAATCAAGAAACTAGAAAGCATGGAATTTAGTTTCAGAGTCCTGATATAAGGGCCCCAAATTTACTCAGGGTTATCTTACAATATGTTCTGGGCTATTATAGCAATACTGTGAGTTTCCAAAGAAATAGTTCATTCAATAGTTAGTCACTTTCAGAATAGGTATGCCAGGCTATATCTTCAAAAATCAATAGCTTCAAAGATAGTCTGAATTTTTTAATAACAGAATGTTATTTGTTGGATTAGTATGAAAGGGTTTTTACAAATTGAACAATTAAAACCAATTTTTGTTTGTTTGCGCCTTTGATTTTTTTTTTTTTTTTTTTTTTTTTTTTTCTTTCACTTTAGACAATTGATTTAGAGGGGTTCAAGTTGTTCATGAAGACTTTTCTGGAAGCAGAGCTACCAGATGATTTCACAGAGCATCTTTTTACATCATTTAGCAACAAAATCTCTCACTGCAGCCCGTTAATAAAAAACAAACCCCAGCACCTTTCTGGAGGTGAGTAATAAAATCCCAGTAATATAAGAGCTGAAGGTTCCCTCTTCCTCCTATTTTACTTCTAATAGCTATAAATATATGGAGTTCTAAAATATGTTTATTTCTTGTTGTGTTTTGATATTTGTAGAACTGGAGAAAGTAAATCACGAACAAGAAAAATTGTGAAAAGAAATGGAAATTAAATGGCTTAATCTTTTAAATTCACAATAATGATGCAGCTGAGACACCAAGTGGACAGTCTGTGGCATGTTAATGCTAATCAGATTGCTATGGTTATATGGTCTTGCTTCCTACTGTACTGTATTAATACTTAGAAACCTCTGGAGTTCCATGCAGGAAACTCCTGCTGGTGCTCTGCAGGTTCGGTGCCCATTTACTGCTGCTTCTTTTAACTGTCCAGGTGTGATACTGCTGTTAGTGATCCTACATACTTATCAGCTAATGGTATTTTAAATGTCCTATAGGTGTTAGCAGCATTTTCTTTCTCAGTGTAAGGATTTTATTTAATGCAGTTTGAAATTTTAATCCTAGTGATGCTCCCCAGGGGTCAGTACTTGGTCCAGTCTTGTTCAACATAGTCATCAGTGAACTGGGTGAAGGGGCAGAATGTACCCTCAGCAAGTTACAAAACTGGGACGAGTGGCTGACACACCTGAAGGCATCTGTGCTTGGCAGCACAGTGAGACCTGGATAGACTGGACTGTTGGATGGAGGGGAACCTAATGAAGTTCAACAAGGGCAAATGTAGAGTACTGCACCTGGGAGGAATAACCCCATGCACCAGTACAGGTTAGGGGCTGACCTGCTGGAAAGCAGCTCTGTAGACAACAAGTTAACCCTGAGCCAGCAGTATGCCCTTGTGGCCAAGAAGGCCAATGGTATCCTGGGGTGCATTAAGAAGAGTGTGGCCAGCAGAATCACCATTTTGTGATTCTGTAAACTGAATTTTTTTTTTTTAATAGATTTTGAGTTCAGAGGACATAACATGTTAAAATAATTCCATGCAAGATAGTGTTAAAAACTGTCAAATAACAAAATGTTATAAAACTTTTAAAGACAATTTGCATAAGAAATTTAAGGTTACCTTCCTAACTTGAAAAATTCAATTTAGCACTTTAGCAGTTTTCGAACTCTATCACACTCCTGTAGATAAAAGCGGAAGCTAGACTAATTTAATGAAATAAATTATGTGTTCTGAACAGCTGGGATAATCAAGTGCTTGGAGCAAGTTACCAAATGGTTTGATGGGTACTTAATTGCTTGAATTCAGTGAATTGAAGATTAGGTGTCTTCAAATTGCAAGTTATGAATTGGGGTACAAGTGCTCCTAGATGAAATGTTAGCTTTTCTTGCAGATACCAAGCCCTAGATTTCCGTAGTGTACAATTCTAACTATAGGCTTCCAGAAATCACCTATTCAGTCTGACCTGTTTTTTCTTTTGAGTGCATGCTGTTCTCAGCTACATAGATGGTTTTTGGTTATTTTTCTTCATTTAAGTTTACAGTACCTGTTAGTTCCTCTTCTTGGCTTTATATTTCCTGGAAAAGAAATAGCAAATAGTAAAGCCCCGTATTACATTATCATCTTATAATGTGTGTGTGTATATATATAATGGTCATTAACTGTAGTTAGACTTGAATGCAGGAAGTTTTTTCTCCTAGAAAAGCTTGCTTACCACATCAAGGCTATAATTCTTCATATATATTTATTTTTCATTTGAATTAAATTCTTCAGGTATCTTTCTTTTATTCTTTCTAATTGGAGCTGTCATGGAAATATCTTCCACAGATATATTCATTGTAGACAATACATTTCCAACTTCTTGGGCTTTTGTCATTCGTTATCTAGCCTGGGTGCACGTGCAGAGCCTTAGTTGTCTATAGTGTAATCAGTTGTGTGGAGCATTCAAAACCTTTTGTTGCTAATTACAGCTCTGATGATGACTTCAGTTTTGGGCAAATCATTTAGACCAGTGTCTCGGTCCCTTGCCCTTAAAGATGCTTTTCAACAGAATCTATAAGGGCATGTCTAAATGTATTCTTTATTGCATGCTGCAGAGTGTAGTTTGGATATCATAAGTTTTGCATTTTGTTTTCAACTCTCGATATAGATTCTGCTGCCTACAAAGTCTCAACAGCACAATTTCATTTCCATGCTCATTACTTTTAATTTTTCATTGAAATTTTCATCATGTTTTCATCGATGAGTAGCATCAGCATTATAAATGTGCTCTAGAGCCACCAAAATTTATAGTTTTTCACACTTGACACTTCTTGTCTGATAACTGCAATAGCATCTGCCATTTAGTGGTGCGTATTTATTTATTGTTGTGTTTTTACATATGTTGTCTGACTACTATAATGTCAAAAAGTCATTTTTTATCATTCTGCTGTTGTATTTCTATGGTTTTGACACTTCATATATAGAAATGCTAAAAGCTGTTTCTAGGTCATAGCCAAACTTACAGATAAATTCTGCTCAGTATAGGCCGTATTCAGCTTTCTTCAATTTCACTATAATTCTATCAGGTTTTATTCTTGTGTTGTAAAATAATAATAATAATTATAATAGTTGTAGCAGTAATATTAATCATTATTTTGGTGGTTGTTGTTGTTGTTTAGACTCTATGCTAAGTTTCTTACACTAATGCTAAAATCCTACAATATTTTTCTCCTTCACGCACTTTTCCCAGTGTGTAATGAATTTCAATCTTTTTCTGTTAGTAAGGACTTCAGAAATAATGTAATGTGAGACCAGATTATTAGTCTTTAGTATAGTACCAGAATAAATGTGTGATAATATCCAAAGCATGGTCAGAGAGACAATTCAAAAATTGTGGAAATAATTGAGAAGATCACAGGGAAAGAAGCCTGTTTCATAAATCTCTGTGTTATGTACCTATTTTTTACTGAGTGTATCTTGATCCACTCATGTCTGTTTATAAATTGTATTTTCAGTTAAGGTGTCTGAAGAGAGATGGAAACAGATGCCAGGTAAGCAGCAGCAGCACTGTAAGTCATCTGTAAGTCAGCACATTGCAACCACCCCTCTTCTACCTCTAATTAAGATGATAATACTTTAACCTGTACCTTGCAGATGATAAACTAAAAGATACCTTAATATTTGTAAGCCTTTTCTTTGGGATTTTAGGATTTTACATTTCTGAGATGCATTAGCCCAAGTTTTATACTTTTTATCTGTGCAGAAAATTCACGTAAGACTGGGATGTGTACTATTTGTGTAAATTTTGTGATTAAAGCTAGCATCTTAATTGTTTAACATTTTATATCTTAATTTTAAGGGCACTTAACTGACAAGCGAACTGATTTAATAAAACACTGCCCTATTAAGTCTTTTTACTTGTTTAACTATTTACTGAAACCATGAACATGAATGTGATTCAAAGATCTAATTTTTGCATGCCAATTTACACTTATTTACAGAACTAGGTTTTTTTTTTTTTAAATGTGTGCCTCAGTAGACCTTTGAAAATATCTTCAGATTGCAATAAAGTTTTTCAAGATAAAAATAGAGGGGGAAAAAACCCCACAAGCATTCTATTTCCATTTGCTTCAGTAATTTGTTTGTCCAAGACAAATGGATGAAAGAAATTATTTATGCAGGATATGTGTGCAATAATGAATCTGTTATGATTTAGTTATAGAAAATATTTAAGAATAGTAAATCTTTGTGTAAAGTTTCATCTTAAACATCACAGAAATTGGTGAAAAATGTTACAAATTTGCAAAGAAAATTTTAGTACTGCTTTCTCTGTATTCTCCTATCCTTCCACTTTTTTCCCTCTATTAATTGGTCCTGCAGATTCTAGTAATATAATCAGGACCAGTCATATTAATGTTCTCTTGAAACACGAAGTTTGGCAATGTTGAAACTTAAATTCCAAGCAATACACTGGTACTACTCTTGATCACAATGTTTGAGCGATTATTTCAACTATTATTTAAATTATATGTTTATTTTCATAGTATTCTGTGGCCAAGGCGTCGATGTTTTAAATATGTGTTGCTCTGACACACATCTGGCTGTGTTTTTGGGAAGACTACACACTTGGTTATTAACAGTTTTCTTTGACACTAAAACATCTTCAATTAGTGTAGCTGGTGTCAATCTGTAAGTTAGACGAAACTTCTACAAGCACAAGGAAGTGGATACAGCATTGGGTAGGGATTCTTTTAATACTTAAATTAACATATAATGTAGTACAACAAAAATATTCACAAATTATTTTTTTTTTTTTTTTTAGTCAAATGACATCAGGTCACACTAATGAAAGAAAGGGTTATGCCATTCCCATAATTGATTTATTTTCCAATAGTTCGTTTTATCTGTATAATAGTTTAAGACATCACTACCATTTTAACTCTACCTTTTTGGATAAACTATGAACATGAATTTTTATAACTTCACATTTGTATTTAAATTAAGTCATCTGAGATTCACATAAAAAGATGCATGTAAGCAAGAGTTATGTTTTAATTTTCTGCTTATATCATATGTTAAGAGTAACAAAGGCTATTTGTCATTTCCAGGTCTGAGACTTAACAAAGGTACCTCTACATCCCGACCTCCTACTCCTGCCAACTTACATTTACCAGACATGATCCAGCTGAAAGATATTGTTTGCTATTTGTCACTGCTAGAAAGAGGAAGACCTGAAGACAAGCTAGAATGTATGTTGGGTTTTTTTTTAAGTTAATTTTATATATTTACTTCAGTAAGTCATCAGAAATTCTGTTTCTAAATTCTCTGACTTTAAGACTCTATTTTGAGTAGCTGCATTATATAGTTTTAGGTCACCATTATTACAGTAATGTTCTTTCATTCTTGCTCATTTGATGAAAATATTAATTTGATGAAAATGTAACTAAATTCTATCTAGCACATGATAAGATGAGGAGTAAGGATCATTTGTTCTGCAGTTAAAATAATCCTTTTTATAATGTTGTTACTTGGTTAGTATCAGTTCTGAAAAGAACAAATGAAATGAAGATTCTTAGAGATGTACTGAAGTGGTGAGTAATCTCTGGAAAACAAGCTAATGCAAGCAAAGAATGGTTTAGTATGAGCCCTGGACTCTGTAATATTAGTGATTACAGAAAAGCTAAGAATGATCCAAGTCTGCACTACTGTTTGGAATGTTTGACACTGCAAGTTAGAAATAACTTGTTTTAATTATGGACCTGATTGATTAAAACCAGATCTATCAGTTTAAAATATAACTGAGAGTCTGATCTGCAAATTGAAGAGAAAAAAAGAAACCTTTTTATTTCTCTATTATGGAATTTTAGAAGATAGTTTTCTACACAGATAAACAGTGACTTTCTATGATATATTCTTTACTGAAACCAAGTATGTTTTTATATACATAGCTGATCTCTGTAAAAGAGCTGTGGGATCAGACTCTAATGCTGGATGGAAAGTAAATACTCAATACAATAGGAAATTGAAACAGCAGGCTTGATTCTGCCAGAATGAGAAATTCATTACAAGGTTTTATGGCTGCCTGTTGTTGAAGCATCTTGATGTTCAATTACCTGTGGTTATTTTACAAGGACAACTTTGTACTGTAAGATCGCTGATACCTTTGCTTCAGCAAAGATTATAAGGAGCCACCCCCAAATTTGGTAATACCAGTATGGTATCATATGATTGGAATATGAGGATGTATGTATTCATAACACAAGCATGGGAAAACTAAGATCCTAGGATTAAATTCAATTTACAATATAATATCTGTTTCATGGTAGCAAGTTATGCAAGTTACCAGAGCTCTGAAGAGCTCTATGCACAAATCACAGCTTGAAATGGAAGATCAGTTCCCTACCCTGTTGTCAGGAATTGGTACAATGAAAAGGGGAAGAGGCAGAGGAGCAAGTGATGATTTTAGTGTAGGGGATGTTCCATGAACTTCCTGTAACAGGAACTTCATAGGCAAAATACTATGAATGCTGTATGATTTAGGAGCAAGAGAGATGGATCTAATAAATGTACAGTGCTTCCATGTTTTGTATATTCAAATGATATTCAAATGATCATTTGCATTTACTATGTATATGTAAGGATGTGGTTATTATATAGCTTTATTTTCTGCTTTTTCATACAAAGTTGAAGTATATCACGTATTGTCATTTTTTAGTGTCTAAACTTTGGCTTAATAATTGTACCATTAGCATGGAGAATTCCCTGTTGATTTTAGGTGAATTGTCCCCATAAACTAATGGTATAAGTTAACCCTTTGTCTGAAAGAATTTTGTAGCAGTATGACCTATGTCTGTAAGGTAAATAATAAATTATTAGCAATGGAGTGAAAAAGAGAGGATGGCTTATGCTGGATTTGCCATCATTAATACTAATCTCACATCATGATTTTGGAATTTGGAAGTTCTCTTTTTAAGGTCATATTGCAAGTAGTTCAAGGTGTATCTAAATTAAGTACCATCGTGCTCTGTGGCTCAGCCTGTAGCCTCGACCCATAGAAACCATTTTCTGCTCTCCATGCTTGCACATTTACCAGGCTTTGCTTGCTGGTGTCCACGCTATTATTCTTGAATGTGTAAGAAAGACCTCTTGTAAATATGCAGGGTGCTTCCTAAGAACTGAACAGTGGTGTTCCATCGCTCAACTTCTCTTCCTTTAATGACCCGAACACCAGAAGTTATTTTATCTCAGTTACATGACACTTTATCAGCACAACTCATTCCTTAGTTTGTATGTGTCTTTTTTATCAGTATAACCATAGACACCGGACATGTATCTCTTGAAAAACTGTTCAGAGAAATGCCAGGAGGCAGTATGAAGAGCATTAGACATAAATGGTGTGGAGGAAGTATACAACCTCCACAGGTACCATATCTTTACAAACATAATATGCTTACAAGTGCTCAAACTTCTTTCTGCTGTTATGAACAGAAACTCCAAGAATTGTGAACTGTGGGTTGTTTTTGCCAGTTTCTCTGTTGTGATGCAGTAAAAGAGCATGAAGGTTTCCCTTTTAATTGTTGCAGAATCTTAATTAAGACTCTGCTTGCTGAAGAATGAGTGGAATGCTTCTCACTCAGATGAAAGCAGTGATACAGTTTTGGGGGTTTTTTAAAGTTTGTTTAATAACATTTGGTAAATTTGGTGAAATATAGCAAAGCATCAACAAAAAATTAATCAAGGTTCAATTTGATGGCAATGTCACATTATTTACTAGAAGGCAAAGTGATTAATGAAAAGCAATAGGATTCAGATATTTGTGTGAATAAATCTGTATGCAACCAAGGGAAGCAATATAATTATAATATTCATGTGAGTAAATCTATATGCAGCTAAAGAAAGTAGTATGATTACAATTTTTGCACGGCTAAATATATGTACATGACAAGAATAATTTGGCTTAAGGTGGTTTTCATGGGCATTTGGATTAGAAGGGGGTAAGGGTGATCCTCCTCTTGAGATAACAGAGTTTTAGAATGGACCCCCTTGCTTTCTAAACTTCTCCTCAGAGAGGTGCCTAGGTGCACCTAAAGCTGTTCTTAGATCCGGCTAATGGTTTATGACTTCGGATATTGGGGATTTGGGGGAGGTTAGAAGTAAAGGGAAACCCTCTCGTTCGGTCGTGAGGTTCAGAATAGATCCCCTTGCCCTCTAAACTCCTTCAGAGAATGTTAGATCTATCCCTAGTCCTAGACCTGGTCAACAGTTTATATCTAAGGAATTTCAGGGTATTTGGGCTTGAGTGAAGTGCTTAGTGCAACATTGTGCTTTTAAGGCAGGTGATAGCAGCAATTCTGATATGTTAACACCAATATGGTAGTTTGTAAAGTAGCAGTGCTTAATCAATGAAAATCAGCAGTCAAATAAAGTAAATACAGTGATTCACATAAAATTTGTCAGAAGTTGCTAAGCAGAAGCTAATCACACATACACAGTTGCAGAGGCTAACTTGTAAGATAGTATCTTTCTGCAGATTAATTTGGGTACCTTGGGATCTCCACGATCTTCACAAAAATCCTGAAGATTGCAAGCACTCACATCTCCTTTTGCCAGCTTAAGTGAATGGTGGTCCCCTTCATAAGTCTCTGCAGACAGAGGGTGTTTTTCTGTTTGTCACCTTTGCCACTGGGTGGTCAGAGTCTGGCCTGAGAGGTGTACCAGCTTAGGAGGAAATAAAAAGACTCAGCCAGCTGAGACCCCAGAGAGGCCATATGGGCCTCACTTAGGGACCACTGTTTATAATGTTGCAAGTTGATTGACTTTTGACAGTACTAGGGAGAAGAGTAATAGTACTTTTCCACTGTGGCCGTTAATCTTGTCAGGCTAGCCTGGCTCTTTCTGATGGGGCTGTGGTCTTTCTGTTGCCCCTGTCCAAGGGATTCAGGAGTTATGGATGGTGTTATTCAGGAGTTATGCAGGGGTGCCCAGCTATTCCGTCTCATTGACTGTCTCCAGGTGATGTGTGGGAATTATTTGGGAATTATTTTGTTGGAGGTGGATGCACAATGTCAGAATGCACCAGGCACAAGATCACAATGTACCAGGCACCAGGATCTACCAAACTTTCCTAGCCCACTTGAGCTTTCCCAAGCTCCTGTGTTACAAAACCAGGCAACAGTGATACTGGTCTTGCAAGGCAGCCCAGAATGGGGGGGGCGGGGGGGGGGCAGTGTCTGTACCACCACAATCTCTTATCAAGAATCTTCAGGTTATTCTGTTTCTGTTCTTTCCATATCAACAGAAGCTTCAAAAATGCCACACTGTTTTTGTGTATTTTTTTAGTAATATAATTAGTTACAGTTGGTCTTTTAGCTATGCTGTAGAAGTTTTGGACACTCAGGTTTCTGTGAAGAGTGACAAGCCTTATAGTTTTGAAAGTATGTGCACTGGTGAAAATGGGAAGCATTTGCTTGTGCATATGCTTTTAAGAATGAATTCCCCAATAAATTCTCAAAATAACATAATTATGAACTTATGGAATTTCTGGGATGCCACCTTTTGTCATGTGCAAGATTAGAAGTTCCAGAATTGCAGGTAAAAGTATTGCAGTGCAGCAGCTGATCTCATATTACTAATTTTATTTTAATATATTACAAAAGGCGCACAGTCCAGTAATAGAAATCAGTTCACCAGTCAGTGCTATCAGATAAGGAGATGAGAAAAGAAATACAAAAGATTGACTTAGGCTCTGTAATTTACATCAAAACTTTTGTTCAGTTGTTTTTATATTTTTTTAATTTTTTTTTTTCTTTTCCTCACAGAGTGCATAAATCGGCACAAACATGAATATTTAGCAGGATATGAATAGAAAAGAGATTGCATGCCACACCAGTAGCCTAGTTTTTCAGAGTCCCAGAGCACAGATTGAGCCTTTTCACTACCCAATACTTACGTAATTGGAAAGACTGTTTGCTACAAAGGTGAAAGTTATAATTATGCTCATGTCTATTTTACAATGACTGATTAGAACTACTGATTCATATTCAAGGAAGAAATGTTGTAAGCATTACTTCTCTGGCGTGGGTAAAGATCAGGGAGATGCTAAAACTTGCTTTCATGATAACTATAGAACATTTTTTTCAAACAGTGCATCACAATCACAGAGAAGGAAGGAGAACCAAATCATTGGAACTTTATCACTGAATGATTCACTGATTCATCCCTATGGAAACTGTGAATGCTTAACGGTACCTTTGAGAGATGATATTAGCTGTTGTGCTCTGAGCAGCTTTGGTAGAAGGTGTACTAGCAGAGACAGTACCAATCTTTGGTGGCTTTTGGCATTAACTGTTTTACACAGAAACATTTCTACTATGTAATTCACAGGCAAAAATAATACATATTTTTGTAGAACTTCTTAGCCTATAACTCATGAATAATGGATCTTTGTAGCTTGAAACAATGTACTACAATGAATATCTTTAATCTGCTATTACAGCTCTTAAGAGTAGAGTGAAGTAGTGGCAAAAATTGCTGAAGTGGTAGAGAGGTATAGTACTTACCTTTTTTCCCCACAGTTAGATGAACAGCTTGGGAATAATATGGAGGATAAAAGGGAAGCAAACTAATCCATATAACTGTTGAATATGTTTTACTGTAAATAATCAAATATTACTGTAAATAATCAAATTTTATGAACTTTACCTTCTAGTTGCTAAGAATTTCCTCTCACTGATACTGTTTCCTAAAACTGCTAAGCTTTGCCCTCAGAATCTGTTGGACTGTAACAGCATCTGCTGTGGATCAGATGTGGTGGATTTGTCCATTGTTGAATAGGTCATGTTTTGTTTTCAAAGACATCTAATAAGACAGTTTGTAAGCAGATTGCTTGGGTTTTTTTGCTCTGTCAAGACATTAACAGTGTCCTGAAACCACCTGTACATAGGCTTTCTTCTTATTCCTTAGAAAATAGAACTAGGGGGAAAAAAATAATCACTTTTGTGGGGGTTGATGTTTAGATTTCAGAGCTCTAACTGTCCCAGAAGGTAGGGACAAGAGTGAAGTATTCATTGGCTTGTGGTTTTCATCTTTAGCCTTTCAACAGTATTCCTACCAAAGCTTCAGGCTTCTTTCTGCTCTGCAATCATATGCAGTATATGATCAACTGAGTAAGCTGCTTTGAAGTATCTTGATAATGGTAGACATAAATGCTCTTGTAGCTGGAATCAAGTAATAGTACAAACTGAAAAGTATGTATTCTTTCTGGATATTGTCAAAATGCATCTATTCTTGTCTGAATAGCTCCCTGAAATGTTGGGAATAAATTTTCAAATTGATGAATTAAGTCTGGTCCTGGGAGGAATCATGCTGGCAGCCTTGGAGGAATGTTTATTGTTAGATTTGGCTGTTTAGGTAATTCAGATAATAATCCTCTGTTCGATTTCATTGGTCAGAAGGCATTTATAAGGCAATATCACTATTGAATAATAGCTGCAACCACAGGAGCAGGATAGTATTGTAACTTCAGGCTTGTCAACATTTGCCTGACCCATTCTGTATTTTCCTATGTTTGGTGAGATGACAGAGAAGGACCTATTGGTGGTACTCACATGAGTAGAGATCATCTCTAGGAGGAACCAGAACTAGGTTCACAGACCAAATTAGATGTTGGAGTGATTATGTGGCAAAGGTGCAATTGCACTATCCCAGTAATATGTATCATTGGAGGCACTGAGGCTGGGTAGTCACTGGGTGAATCTCTCACTGCAAACAAGTGTTTGTCCTTTCTTTGAAACTCAAGTTTGGTTGTTTCGTGTTTTATGTTTTGTTTCTTTTTGTGAAATAATGTTGCTATATTTTCTAACTGAGTTTCCCTCTCATTTTGTTTCCTTGTTAGTTATGTTTCGCTTATATGATACAGATGGGAATGGATACCTGGATAGTTCGGTAATGTTACTTATGTATTTTAATGCATTGTAAAAGTCCAAATCAAGTTCATATTTATCCAGAATTAATAGAAGCAGCATAAACTATAGTTGATAAAAAGTTGCCCATTTTGAAAGTAACTTTTGAGTTTCCTTTTCCATTAAGCATCTGCTGCTACAACTGTATATATTTTCAAATGCTGACACTGCTGTCATGGAGTCCCATTCTATAGTCTGATGAATTTTAATTGTATTCCTGTAGGGGATGCATTATTAGGATTCCTAAAATTCTAGTATGCTGCTGGGTACAAAAGCACCATTTGCAAAGATTTTGTTAAAAGTGGAAAGTGTGACGCACAGTGGAGACATGTCAGAACTTCCATGTTATTACTAAGAATGGAGGAACAATACTAAAGACGAAGTTTTGAGGAGTAGCCCAACTAAATGTTTAAAGGAAAACCAGAGAAATAGTAATCAGTTAGAAAATGTCACTAGGTTGTTTTTGTTTTTTTTTCTGTTAGATAACAGAGAGAAGTATTTTATTGGCAGCTTTTTTTTTTTTTTTTTTTTTTCTCCTCCCTTTCTTCTTTTTTATCTCTGTGAAGTAAGACAGCACAGAGGAATTGATTCCCATAAGTAACAGGGAATACTATCCACCTTACACCTTACTTCTATTAGAAAGTTGTTAATTATACAACTGCAGTAAAAAAAAAAAAAATAGTTTAAGACTGCTGGAATTTAAAGGACCTTACATCATTAGGTCACAGGGTAGACTTCAGATCATGAAACCAATGCTTGAATGATCAGCTAGGAAGGAATAATCACTAGTTTCAACCCAGGAGGTGTCCCTTGGCTGTGGGGCTATATTTCACTTCCCTGCATGCTTTGCAGTCCATGCCTGATGCTTTGCTAGTGGAGTCAACTGAAGAGTAAACAGCTTCCAGTGTAAAGGACTTTTCTTTTGGAAATTGGTGAAACAGTGTCACTGAATGTAATATATTTGAATTATAAGTTGAAGTAGAATTTCTCTTTATAACATTGCATTTAATATTATCATTCTTTTTCATTGGTCTGTAGGAGCTGGAAAATATCATTGCTCAAATGATGCATGTTGCAGAGTATCTTGAATGGGATATTACTGAACTGAGTCCAGTAAGTATCCTTTTTATCAGAAGTTTTTAATGCTGCTAGAGATGGCATTTAATCATTCTATGATACTTCATGTCAACATGTGATCCTATATATTAGTAAGATATAAATAATAATAGTCTGTGCTCCACTATGACACTGTCAGTTAGCACTTTTACAAGTCTTTTTCTGATTAAATCTGATCTGTGAAATGTTGCTACAGTTTAAGGCTTTTCTTCAGTGAATATAGTAATTAACATTTATAAAACAACTGCTTTGTCTCTGAAAAATTCTTAAAAGTTACCACATCTTATTTGTATTATTTGTGTAGTAGGTACACAAGGGGACACAGCTTGGTCTAGGAACTTAAGGTGATGATAGTAAAATGTAAATAGAAATATGACACTTCATTTTCTGAACTGTCAGTACTCATTTTACTACAGGTGCCATACAAATAAAATTTTCCTTACTTTTTGGATGCTGTTGAGGGAACTCGAGATCTGCACGTGTTTTAACAGAAGTTACTAAACCAGAATATGGAATTATTGAGATGTTTTGTTAAACTGTGTAGATCCTTCATGAAATGATGGAAGAAATTGACTATGATCATGATGGCACTGTTTCTCTAGAAGAGTGGATCCAAGGAGGAATGACAACAATCCCACTTTTGGTTCTTCTTGGGTTAGAGAATGTAAGTATTAATGTAACAGTGTCAAGTTTCTGCTTGTGTGTCATCTGTGACCTTCAGGTTAGTTTTTCTGTGGCCTGTATAAAGAATGGATTTCCTGTGCTTTGCTTTACTATAGCTGAATGACATGCAAAAAACAGAAGTGTGTCTTCAGAATCAGAGGTACATTAGCATGTTTGAAGCCAACACCAAATGAGTCAGCTCTAGAGATGGAAGCTGTAAAAACCTGAGTAATTTGTCCCGTTAACAACATATTTTTAACTCCTAGCTGCAGTAGTGTCTGTTAAGAATGCTTTACTGCCCATGTGTATGTTAACAACTGGCTTGGAGCAGTGTCTAGGCTTCTATGCATGGTGCTGTGTCATGTGGCCTAATCAGACTGAGTCACAGAGCAGTGTAGGTTAGAAGAAACTTCTGGAGATGATTTTGTTCAGCCTGTTATTAAAAGCGGGGCCACAGATTGAGATATTCAGGGCCCTGTCAAGCTCACTCCTGAATAATTCCAGTGAGGTGGATTCTACCAGTTTTGCAGGCAACCTCTCCCAGGGTTAATTGTTCTCAAGGTAAAGAGCTTCTTCCTTATGCACAGACTGAATTTATTCTGCAGCAATTATTGCCTCTTGGCTTTTATCCTGTCATGATACACCCCTGTGAAGATAGTTCTTTTGTCTCTAACTGCCTTAAGAAACTATACTATCTAACAAAACGAAAAAAAGCATTTATACCAAAGAACAGGGTATTACAAAAGAAGAGTTTATGTTCTGCACATTTCCAACTTGACATTAAAGATAAGACAGATGTAATAGGATTAATTTTATACCAGTTCAACACAGCTGTTTTAACTCTGGCATGTTGCCAGTGCCACCTGCTGTCCTGTATTTAAGCTAATTTTGAGCACATGTATCTCAGCATATGTTTCAAATACTTTCCTGTTGTTTGAAATAAAACAATTTTTATATTTCAGCTATTGAGGTGAAATAATAATATTTACTTTCCCCATATACCGCTAGGGACTGAACTCAACCTAGACTGCTGTAGTATTATGTGCATTATGATATTTTTTTTTTCACAAAGAATAGTCAGATTGAGACTTTCCATTGGGAAATACACAGCAAAACTGCATTTTAACAGAAGATCTAAAATTCTTGCAAACTCTTAATAATCAAATAAAAAGCTAAATATCTGAATTGAGGATAATTTTCAGTATATTTGGGTCAATGTAAGTACTAATTCCCTAATTCTGTATGTGTGACTGATTAACAAAAATGCTAAATTACTTCCCTGTCAACAAATGGCCTTTGTTGAATTCCAGTGCATCATTCCCATTAGTGGAATACTGTTATTGCTTTTTGCATGCTGTTGTTGGATTTTGCAAACCCGGCTTCCCAGGACTCTGCTTTTTGCCTGGGTTTCTCTTTTCAGTTATCACAGCATCACAGGGTGTCAGGGGTTGGAAGGGACCTTGGAGATCTTCGAGTCCAACCCCCCTGCCAGAGCAGGAT
>JANHGN010023365.1:0-19028 GCA_024605025.1 Megaceryle maxima | reverse complement strand
AAATAAAATAAAATACTCCTAACAAGCTACGCATTTACATGCATCTGTGCAGCCAAGGACACTGAAAAAGGACCCCTCTTTCAGCAGGTTTGATGAAACTGTTTGGTCTTTGGGAATAAAGATATAAATATTACAAAAATTGCTTCCAAGATAAAACTTCAAAATGTGCCTAGTCACACGCTTATGCACTTGGCATTCAGCAAGATCTATGAGGGTAGCTTCAGGTAACCACTGTGTCTGTGTTTCACAAGGCATGTTCCAAGCCTTACCATTGCCGAGTGTTCTTACATCCACATCTTCTCTTCCAGAGGAAGAAAAATTAAAACCTGTAACAGATTTGAACATGACAGATGAGACTTTATTTTATGTTTGTCATACTCTCTACAGCTTTTAGAAGGTGAAATAGTTCTAAACTTGTTTGCAAATCTACTTCAAAGAGTTACCATTATAAAATGAAGACTGTGCTGTATCTGAACAAATCTGGGGGAATTATTGTTTACTATATCAGATTCACTGGTTTCTGTAAGAGCACTCCTAACCCCTTGGCCTTAATGAGTCTGCTACAACCCTGAAAATGTCAAAAGAAAGGCAGTACTATCCTAAAGGAATTCCAGTTATTATTAATTTCTTCTCCAGATAATTCAAGTTTATTAATAAAATCAAACTGAGCTGTCTTCCTCCAAAACACAACTTTTTATCCTAAATATACCTAATGGTTTCCAGAGATACCAGAGAAATTTCTGTTCATTTAATGCCATTTTTCCTTGGTCCTTCTACGTCTCTTAATTCCATGTCTAGTTGATGACAAAAGATGGCCCGTGATTCTTTGTTTTGGATAATCCCCGGATAAGCATTTAGCTTGTGGAATTTCATGCACTGAAGAAAACAAATTAATCAAGGTAAGAAACGTGAAGGGGTCGAAGGCTAGACAGATATTATGGAATGCTGATGGCAAAAAACTTCTGTCTACAAGTCACTTCATGAATTACTAACCATTAAGAAGTGTGGCTAGGCAAAAATACTACCAGATACAACCACAGTATCTGCATCATCAGGTCAATTGAGGAGATATTTTAGTAGGATAAAAGGCACTGCATAAAACAAAGCAGTCATCTAGCTACTCACAGATCATAGCTAAAAAGTTTAAAAACTTTAACTTGGAAGGATAAGAGAGGGATAAAGAAATATAGGTTTTTATCCATTAGGCTCTTGTATTAAGTGAGCTGCTACTAAAAAAATATTCTAGTAATGATGAAAAATGTGTATGGTAAAAGATCTCCTGGATACTTACTATCTGCTTTGAATTCTGCCATGAGATGCTCTGAAATCAGTTCTTCCACTGAAGATTCCAGCTTCCGCTCCCCATCAATAATCCAGGGAGTCTGAGGTAAATTCCTTGAATATTTGTTGTACCTTCCTGTAAAATGCAAGTATGTTACCTGTAAGCATTCGAAAGCAAAGGATAAAAGCTCCAGTATCACACAGCACAACACATTTAACTTTCAAGAGAGCCTTGTGAAAATAAATTTACAGGCTTAAACTTGTTTTATAGCAAGAAGAGCATTATGACAACAGTATGAAGCTCATGCTGCTGCTGCGCCTAGGACTAGAGTTTCAGTATCCAAGGTGGCCATCTAAAAGGTGGACTTGGGGAGCCTATTGATGCAGTCACGCCTTCAGGTATAACCACAGAAACAAAACTATATAGCCTGACACAACTGGGAATAACACTCAAGAGTTTCAAGTGCCTAGTTTGAGTCAACTTAATTCTGAATGGAAAATACTTTTTTTTTGGTCATCAGAGCATGGTCTTGAAGCAGCCTCCAATACAACAAACTAGTGCTATACAACACATATGTGTCTCAAGGAAAGAAGTTCCCACTCCCTCCAGTATCACTTAGTTCAGGTTTCAGAGTTCTGCTATCATCTGAATATTTAACAAAAGAAACTCAAACTAAAATGCTTTGGCTTATTACAATGGAAACATTGCGAGCAAAATATCTCAATAATAAACTAATATGACTTTCAAGACCCTTGACAAGTTGCCAAGTAAAGAGATTGCCATCCTCTGACTGATTCTAGTCATGGTCTTCTGTTATCTCTTCTGTGACACGAGGACCACTATAACCAAAGAACCAGTCTGACCTGGATGACCAAGATGAGCTTACTTACTGATGGGTTTTAAAAGAAGTGAAAATATGTACAACACAAGGAACTCATTCATAAAGAACAATGAGTAAAACATACAAGAAGTTTCAAACTCAAACCCTGCATATAGAAAATAAAAAAGAGTTGAAAGAAGCTATGCATATTATGCTGTGCCTCTGCCATTTCAATTTTTTTTTTTATTTTCAATATCATATTTTCCTATTTCTAACAGTGTTTCCTCCTTGCATTTTGATCTGCAGAAAAACCCACACAAACAAATGGGGAAACTGAGTAATACTGTTTCAATGGGGCAAACACTGAAAGTACTATGACTAATCATTCAGAAGTCAGCTTCACACTGCTAAATTCTCTTTCCATAAAATGGAAAAAGAGAAATATTTTTTTCTCTCAACTCCCCATTCTAATAATTTTAGCTTTTAATCTGAATGATAGAAGTTAAAAAAGATAAAAACAGAAGGTGTTTCTTGGTTTGACAGGTTCTCCTGAACCCTTATAAAAAAACCTGGGGTGGAGGAAGTGATCACTAAACACCAAAGATAAGGTCAGGAGTGCAATAGCAACTCTGAAACTCTGCATACAAATTAAGATCCTGTCTCATTGAGTAATAGCAGAATAACTGTGTTGTACTCAACAATTTCTATTCTGGATTTAATTCTTCAAAAACTGAAGACTACATACTGCATGGGGTTTTTTTGTTTATTTTGGTTCAAGCAAGCTATAAATTATAAACCACAAAACCAGTATTAAATTTAACCCTCTGTCTCTCCAGGCAGGTGAGATAACCATCCAACAAAGCAACCTAAAATAAAAGTATGTTTGGAAAAGTCTATGCTGGCTATCTTGGATTCATGAAAATGTACATCTAACTGTCTGATCAGTAAATAAAAATAAGGAACAGGTATGTACAGAACATCAACTAGCCTGCCATGACAACATTCACTTTTGCATTTTATTTATTTTCATTGTATGTTTTCCTTTATTCAGGACTTGTACCACCCTTTTAAACATAATATGCTGGATTTAAATTGCAAGGTTTTGTTGTGTTGTTTGTTTGGTTTTGTTTGTTTGTTTGTTTTTTGTGTTTTGATTTTGTTTGGTTTCTGTTTGTTTGTTTGTTTTCCCTGATAATCTCTTTGCATATATTTAAACAAGTGTTTGTTTACACACAGGACTAGGGGAAGGGTAGAAACTCCTTCAGGTATGTGATAAAGAAGTTGAATCATCCCAACGTGGGAACACCAAGTGTTGCTGTATTACCTGTCTCACCCAATTATTTAATCTGCTATCTTAGTTTGGAGGGGCAAACTGGAAAGTACTAAGCTTTCCAAAAATTAACCTTTATTAATTCCATTAAGATGGACAGTTTGGGATGGAATAACATGATAAATCCAGATGGTGAAAACCTCTGAATCCAAATCAAAATTCCAACAAGATAACAGCAGTGCCAGGAGCTTATTTAGTGGGGAAGTACCTTTCCCAAACCACATGCTTATTATGAGGGGACATATTACAGCTGCAAGATTTGCAGGGGTAACAGTTTTCCAAATCAGAGAGCAAGCTTTGAAAACAGGGCAAAATTCTTTGTTTCATAAACTGCCTCTGGATAAGTGTCCTTAATGAGAAGAGGCACAAATAAAGTTGTTTCACATCACCCTGTGCTGTCTCTGGAAGAGAGAACTCTTCCACCTCTCAAACAAAAAGAAAAACAATGGCAAGGATAGGAGAGATTTATTTCTTTGCTCCTTATACTTAATTACAGGAATCAACAAATAGCAAGAATCTTCTTGGTCTCATGACAGTATTATGAAGTTATGTTTAAGACAACACAGCAGCAAATAAATGCATCACTTTACCAGCCACAAAAACTGCATTGTTATTGCACTGAATTTCCACAGCCACACAGAGGTTCTTTGGTGAACTTGGGGGACATGGAAAATGCCTGTATAAAATAAAAGGTTGAAAATTACTAGTAATACCAGAACACAGCTAAAAGCTGGAACAGCAAGAAATAGATAAAATTAAGCAAATCAAGAACACTGCATTGCAAATACTTTTGTCAATCTGTCATCAAATATTATTGAAGTGTAACTCTCGAAAGTGTGCTAATAAGCTGTACCATACTACAGGCTATAGCAATAATGAAACTAAATACTGCATGAAAACTATCTTAGTATTAAATCTATGCTAGGCATCAAAGAAATGAGCTGCAAAGACTTACTGCCATTAAGAAGTGAAATACAAAAGAAGTGTCTATTGATGTCTTCCCACTGCTTGTGATTTTTACCTTATTACAGCACTTGGGAGTTTTCTTAAAACTCAACTCCTAACATTTTGGAAATATGGAAAAAAGTATTTTTTGTAAAGAGGAGCTTGCCTTACAAACTCTAAGGTTCACAATACAGAAGGAAGTTCCATGATTTCTAATTCTCTTCTGTGATTTTGGGGGTGTACATACAGATTTTTGAAGGTAAATGATTGTCAATAGGACAACAAACTGTTTTGGCTTCTAACCCTTCTAAATCCCATGCCAGACTAGAGATCTGCAGTGATGTAGTGCTGAAAGCACAGAGCAGAAGAACAGCAGCTCTCTGACCCGCAGCTTCTCCTCTGTATTGCTCCTGTGATAATCAACCCATGAAGCAATTTTACTAATGCGAAAAAAACCATCACTGGTGTCATATCCAGTTTTCCATCCTCTGTGCCTTAACTCCAGCATTTTAAGATTACTCCTTAATTAAAAGATCTGGAATGACATTCTGTTACCAGAAGAATAGAAAACACAACACATTTTAACCAGTAGACTAGCAGACTTTAAGTAATTAAAAGTTCATTTCTAGACATCTTAGCACTACTCACCCAACTAATATTTTCTTCCCCATCCTAATTCTGTACAAAAGTACAATACTAAGAACTAGTTTCAGTATAGACTTACTTGAGAAAATCCTCTTCTTTTATCTTCTCTAAGGCTTTTATAACTGCCATTCTAGTGAAAATGGACTGCACAGTGAAATAAAAAAATGAGTCAAGAAATAAGAGAAGCTAAGAAAGGATATGCCTAAGGAAGAAAAAAAACCCCTAAAACATACAGACCGTACACTTCTCACCATATTGTTTTGTGTTCTCTTATACCTAGAAGTAACTAAAGCAGCAAGAACCCACTGTGATCTTAACCGTGATTTTAACAGGGCAACAGAGAGCAACAGGTCATTTTGCCAAAATCTATTCAAGTAACTTTACTCGCAACACGAAAACAATGCAACTAACACAGCTCACAGGTTGGAAGTTATCACAGTTATTTAGTTGCAGAACTAAGATTTTAAGTTAAGAAGTGCCACTGACTTTTAGCAGGTATAAAGTTACTGTCACGCTTCCAAATAAACCTACTCCAGCTCATAAGAATATGCAATTGCTAAGCCTGTCCTTTAGTTAGCTGAAAGAAATGATAAGCATATCTCTGAAAACTATCTTAGTTCAGATAATACACCAAAGTGCATGAAAGGCAAGAACAAAAAAAGCAGTGCCTGGGAGCTCAGGTCCAAATTTGCAAAATCGATTAGAAACAGAATCCTGAATCCATGAACAGAAAAAACTAAAGCCCCAGCTTTTATCTCCATGACAGTAGGCAGCTATACCTACTGGATAGTGATTTGGGGAAAAAAAAAAAAAGTGGGGAAATAGCCTCTGAAAATCAGTGTTTGTGACAATTCAAGTATTTTATCTAACACAGAGTTTCCAGATGCCTTCAGGAAAGCTGCTCTTTCTCCTTCTAAGCATAAATTAGAGATAATAGCACTTCCCCTTTTTGTAGAATAGATGAACTAGAAAACCCCTAAACTAGCAGCAGGTTTGAGTATCTATCTACAGCAGAGGACACAGAAATTTTTGCTCAGAACCCAGTTTTTATACTACTTCTCTGATTAACACAGCACTTAAAGCTTCAAGCACAAATTCTTTGTAAGGGTGGGATGAACTTCTGATGGCTCTTCAGAGTCAGTATTTTTTCCTACATCTTGTTGCCTGTGTGGTTTTAACAGCCAGGCCCTGTTGGTTTAGCTCCTTGTGTGGGATTTCCTCCCTTTTAAAGGAAGCAATGCTGTGAGTTATTATTATACTATCCTTCTTAAAGAAGACTTGCATTTATTGGCCAGGTGGAGTACAGTAGGCAGAATTCCAGGGTCAGATTGCCTCTGCCACATGTCAGTAGACTCTTCACCAGAAAGAATAAAAGGCTTTGCATACACTTCTAATTGAAGTTACTTGCTCTCCCTCTGATCACACCGTCTTACTTGTATCAGTTTCTCTCTAACTGTATTTTTTTTCTTACATGTCCTCTTTTCTGTCAATGATTACATGCATGCTTAGGGTCTGCAACAAGTGGCAAGGCCCCTTTTCTTTCCTCCCCTCCTTCAGAGGCAGACAGGATAAAACCATCCTGCATGTATTGTGTCTTTCATTCAGATCAGAAGATGTGAAAACTGCAGTGTGATCATTTCTCTTTTGGCTGCGGAATCTCATCTTCACAATGTGACTTATCTGAACTGTTTCACCCACAGAGAGCTTGAGAATTACCTTTTACACTAATTTTAATGCATGAAAATAAAATTCCCAGATCTTAAGGGAGGTATTTACAGAGAACATTCCTAAAATTATGGCCTTTAGACATTCTGGAAAACAAATTACCTAAAGAAAAGCACCAAGCTCTTAATTTTTCTAAGCAGAGAAATGTTAACTGAATAGAAGAGACTTTATTTTCAGACAACTGTAAACTAGAAAAAATTTTTGATGAAGGAAAACCAGACAAACATAAAATGCTGACTTAATACCCAGATAAGTTCTTCATTGTAACTACTACTGTGAAATTTTGAATGTGAGAAAAGAAATACAACAATGACAAGATCCTACCTGTTTGTTCTTTGCTGGTTTGAAGCAGTCAGGACAAGCTGTGGCTCTAAATACAGAAATGAAAATTAGCTACAACTCTTACAGAAAAAGAAATAAACAGCCAGATGCTTAGCACAGAACAAATTTTAAAATTAACTTTATTCTAAACCCCAAATGGCAGAAGGTGTGCGTTGCCTGATCTACTGAGAAAACATGGACAAAACCAAGCTCTTTTGTCTCAGCTTTGACGTGCAGTGGAAAAGCAGATGAGAAGTTTAGCTTTTGGTTCTTTCCAATCCTTTTCAATAACTATGATTATTAATCATGACTAATGTTTAAGTTCTGTGCTGACATCTTGAAATCTATACTTGCTGTTCTTGGACAATGCACAGGACAAACCAGAGATTCAAACTGTTGCTTCTTGGATAGGAAAATTCAATTTACTACAGAAAAAGTAACCCCAGGTGTTTGATACCATTTGTGCTTTGCCTCTTCAAAAGGAAACTATTGGTTGTTTCACAAAAGTGAAAGCCAAGTCAGTGAAACACTTTTTCTGAGTACTGTAAAGGAAATTGCTATTCCTATTAGTGGATTTCTATGTATGTAGTTAGAAATTATTTCTAGCCAAGAACACCATTTATCATTTCATGATGGTGCTTTTCAATGCCTTTATAACTACTTTAGACTATAAGGAAGCAGGTCTGACCTCTTGCCATTTCTATAAAAGCAACTTTGCCTGGCCAGTTTGTGACACAAAGCATCACAAATTCCCTCTTCCAGAATTTCAGTATCACCCTACCTTTAAACAAAAATCTCCAAATACAAACTAACAAGACCCAATTCAATCTTCCATGTCAAACCAGGGGTCATTTTAACACACCTACCAAAACATAACTGTGTAAGAACAGCTTGAGAGATGAGAAATTGCAGATGCCGTACTTGAAAATCCCATCCAAAAGCATACCTGGAGGACTTCTTGGTTTGCTTCCACAAAAAACCACGACTGTCATTACTAAAGCTGTGGCAACTGCCAAATTTACCACGTTTACATTGAAACCAAACCATTGCCTCAGAATATGCCCAGAGCCAGTCATTCACATATGCAGAATGTCTTGACGCCTGAGAAACTACTATGTAATTAATTAGGTAATATGCTGTAACTTCAGAAAAATGTCTAAAACCTTAATTGCTGTTTAAATATCCTACAAAGAGAAAACAAATAAAGGGATATTGTCAGGTCACATGGAATAAACCTGAGTAGTTAGAATGTGGAATAGAAGTTCTTTACAGCTTTCACCTCTACAACTATTCCTCTTGGAGTGCATCATAATGTGCTCTACATCAGTATTTTTGAAATGTCACAAAAAGGATGGAAGGATGAGCTGAAAATAAGAGCTGAGAGGTTTCAGAGGAAGGAAGAGCACTACAGAAAACAAGAACTGATCAAGTAAAAGTAAATAACTACGAACAAAAGGGTGCAGGATCCAGAAATTTTTCCCTTTTTACAGGACTGCAGGTACCACTATTTATTACTCTTTTCTCCCCCTTTTGCCCAGTCTTGAAGAAGAGGTGTTCAGCAAACACTGGTAATCACAATTCTTCCTAATACCTGTAACCAAGCATGTGTTCTCTCACCCCCCACCCCAAGACAAATGAACGATGCAATTGTTGAAAGACAAGAAAGAGGCAGATTGGACATTCAAAGATCACCAGTTGCCAGAAGGAGTAAAATCAGGGAAATATATAAAGGCTGCAAAGGAAACCTCTAGTCTCAGGAAGTGAATTCACTATACAACAGAGAAGTCTATGCCAAACCTCCTTCTACACCAAGATTTGACTTGCAGTAGGAGCACAAGTGATCAAACTGAGTGAAACTGAAGTTTTCCAGGAAGCATCAGCAAATGGGAGGAGTGAAGCTAGTCATCCAGAAAATACTACTGCCAGATTTTGAGAAATTAGACAAAATGGCAGCTAAATTCACAGAGATATTTTGCTGCTTTGTATATAGCAGATGCCCTACTGGGCCAGTGGGGCACTGCCCAGTGGCCAGGGAACTTCTGTTTGTTTTAATCAAACAGAGAAGCTGCACTAACTTGCTTCAAAGTCTTCCCTCCCACCCATGTCTCCTGTAGGAGCAGGAAAACCTAGGCATGACCTCAAAAGATTCCTCCACCTGCAACTTCATGGTTTGAATTTCTTGTTTAAAATGATACGGCTATATTGAAAAGGGCTAAAATTGAACAACGTATCTGAGTGTTCTCTTTCCAGTTCAAATCAAAATTCTGGATGATTTTCTTTACTGGCTTTAAAGCACAGATTTAACTAGAGATGGTGTAACTTTAAGCTCTGGTGTAACTTTAAGCTCTGCAACTCTATCTGAATATGAGGAAGTTTAGATGCAGGCCCTATTGTAGTTTATAAACACTGCATAATCTCATCTGTAGAAAATCCAAACCAACAATGTTGCACAATATTTAGATAAAGATCTTTTGTCATTTATATAAATACTTACAGGAAATAGCACTCTTTGTCTGTTTCTGGGTGAGCAAAGATGACGCTAACTTCAAACAAACTCTAAGTTAAAAAAAAAAAAGAAGGTGGTAATAGATTTTAAACAAATAGGAAGGATATTCTCAAGCATCCTTATTGTAATATTAGGAAAACAGTAAAGGTGTAGACAAAAGAGAAAGTCACCCATTTATTCTATATCATCTAAAGACATTAAAACGTGCCATAATAGCGTTTGCATTTCTGAAGTAACCAAAGCTTAACTGAGAGCACTTCAAAAACCTGAGTGACCTACACATTGTAAATCCTGTCCCTATTTTGCACAGGGGGAACTGAGTCAGAGATGGTGTATGCTCAAAGCCTATTACGGTCACTAAACTTCATAAACCTTCTGGGAGAGCAGCACTTAGCATGTAATTGAGATAAAAAACCCTGTAGTAGTCACCACTGTAAAATTTTGTCAGGGGTTTCATTTGCAATGACTGGATGGCCTTGGGGCAAAGAAAGGCAACATGTCCTAGTGGATTGACAGCTAGACCAGAAACTCCAGTGTAATCTCAGTTCTACCCCCAATTCCCTCCTTGGCCTTGGGCAAACAACACTCATTACTTCTGTTATTCAGATCCCAGAATACCTCAAGAGGACTATTGAAAAGATTGGCTAATATTCAAGTGCCTTGTAGATAAAGAGCACTAGACAAGTCACTTTCATGGCACAACGATGTCTGGAGTGGCTCGGTGCCTAAGTATTGTAGAACTTTTGCTAACTTGGTATGTAAGATGTTTGTTTCTTCTTGGATCATCTTCAGGGTAACAGACAGTTTCGTTTCTTTCTTCACTAAGACAAAAGGGATGTGTTCAATTAGCCCTCCTGGGAAAAGACAATCTGTAATTATTACGTAAGCTGACAAATGAACGTAAAAACTAAGTGATGCTAGTTGTGGGGTCAGTCCTACGGCTGATGACAAGTAAAAACTGCAGACGGCCTTGTCCTCAGCAGGAATTTTAGCCGTGTTTGCAGAAATTTTACATTGAAGATGATAGTGTTTCTGAATTTATATGGCAACATGAACATGATGTTCAGTCAATGCCCTTCAGAAACAATTTAAGAATGTTAGTCAGAATCTGAAAGTTTAAAACAGGGATTGAAAAAAAACCATTTCTATTGACTACTTAAGGGTATCATGGGTTCCAACATGCCTATCTCTAGCATTCAGTGAAGTGAACAAGGACCAGTCTTCCCTCTTTCAGTATGTTTCAGAAATATATTTTATCCATAGAATTTAACATACTAACAATCTGAACAATTTATCCCACGGAGCAGTAACAGTGTGGGAAGTAATAGGAGAGCGAAGAAGGAATGTGTGAGCATTCCCTAGCCCTTGAAAAAAAGAGATCCTGGAAAATGAGAAAACTGAAAAAGTCTCAATGATAAAAGGAAGATGGCAGCCCAAGTGCAAAAAACTTAGCAAAAGACTATGATGATTTCAGAAGATGCAATGATCTGTGTGAACAAAAATAAAGACTAGACCCCTCAGTACTGAGACTTGGCTATCTCTGGTTAAAAGAACTTCCCCCCTACAGTGAATGTACAATTAGTGCAACTTGTTTATCTGTTAATGAGGGAAAGAAAATGAAGTATATATGTTTCTTCTTTTCCCTTATATATGTAAGCGTATAAATATATATACACACATACAAACAAATATGAAAAAAAAAGAAAAAAAAAAAACAGAGAGGAAAGAAGTGTTTTCTTATTTATACGACACCTTTCCATCAGCAGGGACACCCAACTCTTCTGACAACTGGGGATGAATAATCCACTTATAAGCTTCTTTCAGCTGAACAATGTCATCCTTTGCCAAGGAAAGGCCCAGATTTCTGAATCACAAAGAAAAAATAACTTGCACAGAGGTCTGTCAAAAATAGATACATGACACATAATATTTCAAGACAAACTTAAGTAACCAGTGCCAGGTAAACAAGCAATGCACAAATGAAAAAGGACATATGTACTAAGCATACAGACCACAGCATGAAAGAAGGAAAGGCTGTTCCAAGACCTCCTGTAATGGCACTGAATCTTTGTCTTGAATTAGCAAAGTGTTGAGAAAACATTAAGATCAGGCCAGGATTCCAAGTAAAGTGCTTCTCAATAAACATGGAAAGATAAACACGTAAGAGCTTGGCAGGGAGTAGTTGAAGGTGTAGCTACTTGATCTATAGTCAGCTCAAGGAAGGAATATGTTGCCTCCTCCCTGTCTCTGGCCATGCATTCCTGACAGCACTTGCACAATGACACTACACAGCTCCTTGCTGAGGATCCTCCTGTCCAGCTTCCACCCTAAGTAGTATCTTGGTTTGCCCTGTTTCTATTTGCTAGTGATTTTTTCACTAACATTTAAATACTAGATCCTATTTTTCTTCCTGTGTAAAAGAACATGCACTGAGGAAACTCATGCCATCACTTCATGGTAGATCAAAAGTTGCAAAATTCTTTCAAGAGTCTATCTGGAAAAGAGCTGAAAAAGAGAGATGCACAAACCCCCTTTGTTTAAAAAAAAAAAAAAAAAATTGTTAGACTTATTTTTATTGTTAAATGGGCAATCTAGTCCTTCATTAAAGGAAAGCATGAACTCAAGTGGGCACAAATTCCTAAAAGGAAAATCCCAGATGACAATCTCAGTCAACCTTACTGGGACAGGCTCAACTAACTCTGCAGATAGATGACCAGGCCTTGACTCTCATGTCTTTGCCTATGGAGAGAGAAGTTACAAGGAGAAGATGCCTGTAAATATGCCAGCATTTGATTTCAAACCACTTATTGAGGAACTTGCAGAGCAAAGTGCATGTCTTCCTATACAAATGACACTGCTGTTAGGCTATGTGGGCAATATCTGCCCTACAGGGCCTCACTATCTAAAGCAATTTAATGAAACAATTGCTTTTAAATTAGTCTCAAAGTAGGAAGTGATTCATCATCTTCTAGTCTAGCTTTCTAGGAATATCTTCAGATGGTACTTCCAGCCAAGAGGGCTTCCACCAAAGATCAGTTCAGTATCCTCAACTTTGAGACAAGCCCATTTCTTTCCTCTTGCTCACAAAGACAATTTATCCCTTCAAAATGTCACTAATATGTTCTCATATGTACAGGAGTGGGAGTAGACAAAGAATCAAGCGTTTAAATTGATTTCAAAACACTGAGGTATAAAAAAAGAAGAGTCAAAGCTAACTTGCACTCACTGCACTACTATCTTTCTCACTACACTACTCATTTTTCACCATTGTCTCACTAGCAATTTTCAGTCACTGTTGCTGTAAGCTAAAGCTGATACGGTGGCAAAATGAAGGTCTGTATTTTATTATGTCTTCCATGTACCAGAAGATTCTGGCTCACAGATGGCATCGTCTCAGGACCATTAAGTTAACTCAAAGCTGTACAGACAGCCTGCACTCCAAGTTGAAATGCCACGTGCTAGCTATAATCATATTATGAGGCAAAAGAGGTAAGAAAACCTAGTTAAGGTCAAACCAGGTAAAAAGAAATAAATCAAAACACACACACAAAAAAAAGCTGCCATCTTATCCTTCATAACCATCAAGTAAACTGGACAACTGGACAAGACTATAAAATAACTTTTTGCCTGCTCTACATAAAAAAGTTCTATATAAAAAAAATCTTGTCAGACAGACAGCAAAAGCTGTGGACAATAAATAATAAGAATAATAATAAAACCAGGCAAAATGACAAGAGATCCCAATTCTGAATTTCCTTATGCTTACTTTTGAATGTATGGAGTAAATTAAAATCTTGGCAAAGGACATAAGAAGTGAGAGTACATACTCCACAACTATTAGCACAAGTACCTTTATATGAAAGCAACTGCCTTGACCTCGAAAATATAGCATTAATTGCTTACTTAAAGTTTTCTTTTAGCATACATGTCTCAGCAAGTCCACTGCATTAAGTGGTTTCTCATTTCTACTATGCTAGAAAAAAGTTATAGTAAGAGTATCTCTCCTTTCTTTAAATCTGGAAAACTCAATTATAGAAGTGGCAAGAAGGTTGCCAAAAGAAATTACTCACCCCATTTCCTGTTTTACCAGCAGACAAGCAGCACGCTACAGGTCACCAGCCATGCCCAGGAAGAAAAAAAAAAAAAAAAAAAAAAGGGTAAATGAAATTAGGGCTCAAAACTCCCAACAATTGGGAGAGACTGTTAGCAGAAGGAAAACTGTTTTTAAAAATGAGGAAGTATTTGGATTTTAAGTTAACTTTTGGTTTAGAAATGGAAAAGCTAGAATTAGTGCTTGTTTTTATTTGTAAGACATCACTTTGAAATTCACCTCAAATCCTATCTGACTTTAAAAAAAAAAAAAAAAAAAATCAGGCTGCATTAAACACACTTTGAAACTTGGTATCAATACTATAATTAGAAAAAGATATTATGTAGCAGGCCCCTTAGAGGTGACACTACCCAGGAAAGAAAGACCATGAACCATTAACTCAGGTGACCCAGCCAACAAATGGAACTCAGCAGGATGAGAATTAACAATGGTTATAACAAAGGTCAAAAGCAGAGTTAAAATTACCAGTTGTGTGAAAGGACAACAGAAAAATACACAAGTAAGCACAAAGTAGCAACAATCATTAGCTCAGTGCAAAACTAACAGACTTGAACAAAATTGTAAGTGATCAAGAAATAGAAGATTTCAAAACAAGATCACTTATGCCAAAAGCTTCTATCTTTCCCAAACTCTGCTCTGGGAGACAAATGTTTTAGAGGTGCAACTCTTTGCAGTCTCACTTCTCTTTGTACAGACGCTGATTCTACAAAATGATCTATTATTTCGGTGTAGTAATTGTTCAGTGCTTTAGGCTTTAAATTTTGCCTCTGCATTGGCCAAGAGTCAGTGCCATTCTCTCCCCCACAATGAAAACATACCTTACTAAACAGAAGTGCATTACAGTTAATCAGAAGTTCAACTTTGACCTCAAATGGCCCTTCTATCAGGTTTTCATTAAGTGAAAAAAATAGTAATGTTGGACACAGGTCTTCAGAAGACTTGTACAGTGTTTCCATTTCAACAGAATGTTTATTAGTGAAAAAGCAATTAACAAGATGAGAAAAACTCCCCGCAAAACTTCCTCCAATGAAGCAACAACAGTAACATTTTCAGTTCTTCCTTCACTAACAACAAAATATATTAAGACCTGCAGGATGACACTCAACTAATAGAACCTGTACCATCAATACACAGTCTGGACATCTAGTCTCTCTGTCCTTACTGAGGATGAATTCCAAAAATCAAGTTGTTTGGCTTGAAACTACAATGAAAAAAAAAAAAAAAATTAGTAGTTTTCAAGCTGTGGACTGCAGACCACTAGCAAAGTGCCAGAGGAAGGTGACTCCCAATGTTTGTCATACAACCTCATATGCACAGCAATGTCCAAGAGTTGGTATCTCAAAAGCAGTAAACACCAGTGACTAAAATTCTTCAGAATTTTAAATCCCTTCCCTATCTTTCATTCTTCATATATGGGGCTTTAAGAATAACCTCCCTCTAAACCCTGCTGGAAGAATTACTGTCTATTGTCAAAGAAATAATTCTAATGAAGTGGCTTGAAAACATGTATCAAAGCAGAGCCACAATCACATCACCTATTCATTGGTATCAGACAGCACTACATCATAGATCTCTTTTACATGCTGAGAGAAGAACTGAATCAAAAAAACTGTCTAATATCCTTCCTTTGGTACATCTAAAAGGATGAGGGAATCCTAAAAACATTGCTAGCAATATTAAGGGAAAGTAGGATGGCAGAGAGAGAACACAAACTTTGTTAGATACATGACATACAAAACGGCACACTACTGAACAAGATAAATATAGTTGTATTGATGGAATACTGTTTACTCAAATCCACTGTGATTCATTATCCTGCATATGTAGACAGTATGAGTAAGGCTGCTTTAGAAAACACCATGAAGTATATTGTATTCTTGTTTGCATAATAACCCAGATAAAATCATAAATAAAAACAGTTTCCAATTGAAATTCCTTGAACATAATTCTGAACTAGAGAATATGACAACCATAGAACTAGGTCTAGAAAACTGCATTTGACAAATGCCAATTTAAAAAAATCTGATATGCCTCGATATAAAGCACACAGAGGTTTGGTATTCAGTTAAATGGCTAATCTCACTCCTTATCTCTGTTTTACCGGGGCACGATTATGAAATAGAGAAAACTTCTGCCCTAAGTAGCTAAAGAAGACCGTAAGTCAGATTTCATCTCCTCTCTCTTGACTTCAAAATTGAAAGAGAATTAAAGAAATTACTTTTCACCTTCACTTAAGAGGGAACAAAAAATCAGGGTACTGTGATCACAGAAGCAAAAAGATCCCAAATTCCAAATCACATTCAATCACCAAGCCAGCCAAACCCCTCTACTCCTATGTCTTTGCTCCCCTGCTCTGCTCTCTCCCAGCTGTATGCGAAGCAGGGGATCAGGTCCCTCTACTTCATAATTACTTTATGTTTGTGAAGTGGTTTGAAAATGAAAAATGCTCATTACAAAGCTCAAGCCTGCAGGGCAATGCTTAACAGAAAATATTATTTCTGAAATACACTAGCTCAGGCACTATATTGATTACAAGCTGCAGAATATTATTCTAATGCTGTCTAAGGGATCGCAGTGGCAACAGTTGAAATACCAAGTGCAATCCCAGCCACAGCATTTGTCTGCTGTATTAGAAAAGAGCTTCAAGATGGGGAATTCCATGATGAGGTATACACAGTCCAACAGAGACTAATGACTACAGATGCTACTTGCATCCGTGTCCTTGCAGCCAGTACCAGGATGATGGATCACAACTGAGACTCCAGATACAGCTCACAGTTGCCCTTTTGAAGGACATGACTCACTTCATATTCTAATATAGTTGTCTGACATAAACTTGGGACTCCTGTATTTATGATTTATTTTAATCAGTTATCCTACTTGTGGAAAGAGGTGATGGCTTTTTTGCATCACAGATACAAATACTATGCAAATGTAAATTTCATGTCCCACTCTTTTTCAGCTCCTATCGTGCATTTTAGACTTGGCAGGATGACAACTCTCATCATTAAATTAGTTGAAAGTAATATTAAAAGGCAGTTTCTGATTTTTTGTTAAAAAGAAGCCAGAGAAAATCTGTGTCAGACAAAAGGTCAATGGCAGGCAGGCTGTCTTTGGGGTGTTCTTTTATGATAAAATGACATGTGTTCTGATACAGTGCAGTCCGAAGAATTTAAAGCAGAATTTAACAAAAGACCTCTTTCCAGCACAAAGCATTTTGAGATATTTGAGATATTTTGACATGTTATATTACTTGCTGCTTTCCTGTATAACAGGAACTGTTTCTACCAATTATTTTTTTTAAGTGATAAAAGGATAGGTGGTAAACCCTCACAATTTTCAAGAGGTTCCTTCTTCACTATCACCCATTTTTACCACTCCAGGTAAAGCACAGCTACATAAACAGCTGGTTTGGCATTTGGCAAGTCTGAAGGGATGGAATAGAAGGGACAGCAGAACTTCCTAATGAAGACCTGCTCCCAGACAAACCAAAACTGTTTCCAAAGAGTACAGATTTGGTTTTAGAGCTTCCAATTCACTCATCTCACTCTACCTATTCATTTCTTGACCTACATTACAACTTTTATTTCCTCGATTGTACCAAGCACTGTAGTATTGGGTTTTTTTGCTTGAAAACAAGGACAAGATACCTTAAATGAAGCAGATGGGACAGGTTAAAAATTGTATCTCGTCCCTTTTATCACACTAGAAATTTATTGCACTTAGAAGACAAAAGTTATAAAGTATTACTTTTGTTATAAAGTAATAAATCTGTGTTTCTACCAACTCCATTTGCCAGTCAGTTTTCACACAGTCTCAGTGTATCATCAGCATTTCAGTCAGGAAGAGGAACCAGCAAGAAGAAAACTTTGAAGCTAACTATCATTTCTTGATTCCATTTACAGCCAACGCTGCCTCAAAAGCAGACAGAAACACTTGCTCTGCTTGTTCCAATTAGTGTGAGAACATCACAAAGCTACAACTGCAATGCAATAACACCCCCTACCGAGGCATTCTGGCAAAGATCCGCAAGAAGGGTGAGGAAAAACACCATCATCAATTTTTCTTTCCTCACTTCCATCATTATATAGCTAGGCTATGGGGAAAAAAAAAAATTAAAATTTTCAAGCTAGATAAACTATAGCTGTCAAGCTAAAGATGCCTAATGGAAATATATGAAAAACTTGATAACAAGGGAATTGGGACTCTAGCCAAAAGATTCCATACATCACTTTGTTTTTTGCTCATCGAGGCTATAATGAATGGAGTAAAGGAGGTCTCAGTAATGACTAGCAAAGGTAGACTGGGAATGAAAAAAAAAAAATTATCAACAGTAGCCAAAAAATAATAAGGTTCCTCTTTTTCTGCACACTTAAGCCTACACCAGGCATAAAGCTGGAGTAAGCTCGACCTACACTTGGAGTCTTACAGAGCATCATGGGCAAACATGTGTGCATTCATATATTCAGTTAGCCTGAAAATGCTTTTTTGACATCTCATATTTTGGATGACCATAAAATGAAATGGGAATAAGGGCAGATCAGCCAGCCAGAAAATACAAAGTAACTTGTTCTGGTACTATTTTACTGGACACAGTGGCAGTACAGTGGAGCAAACATGCAATTTATACTTAATTTCAGATGGGAAGTAGAGAATCTTATGTTTGAGAGTACCTAGAATATATGTTAGCACAGTGCAGCTATTACACTGGGATCATCCTGAGATGCCCAAAGCGGGGCCCAAAGAGTTGTGGTGAATGGAGTTGAATCCAGCTGGTGGCCAATCACAAGTGGCATTCCTCAGGGCTCACTATTGGGACTGCTTCTGTTCAACATCTTTATCTATGATCTTGATGAGGAGATAGAATGCACCCTCAGTAAGTTTGCAGACAACACCAAGTTGGGTGGGAGTGTGGATCTGCTTGAGGGTAGGGAGGCAGGACTTGGACAGACTGGATGAGTGGGCTGAGGTCAATTGTATGAACTTCAAAAAGGCTAAGTGCTTGCTTCTGCGCTTGGGCCTCAACAACAGGCAATGCTACAGGCTTGGGGAAGTGGCTGGAAAGCTGTCCATCAGAAAGGGACTAGTGTGGAACTAGTTCTAGTGTTAGAACTAGTGTGGCAAGCAGGACCAGGGAAGTGATAGTCTCTCTGTACTTAGCACTGGTGAGGCCACACCTTAAGCACGTTTTCAGTTTTGGGCACCTCAATACGACATTGAGGTTCTGGGGCAGGTCCAGAGAAGAGCAACTAAACTGGTGAAGGGCCTGGAGAACAAGTCTTATGAGGAGTGGCTGAGGGAACTGGGGCTATTTAGTCTGAAGAAAAGGAGGCTGAGGGGAGA
>JANHGN010023364.1:18815-30722 GCA_024605025.1 Megaceryle maxima | reverse complement strand
AAACAAGTAGCTTACACTCTCTTATAAACCCCAAGTATAGGCAAAAAAAAAAAGAAAAAAAAAAAAAAGGAAGAAAAAAAAAAAAAACACAAAAAAACACCCCCACCAAACCAAACAACACCTACAAAACCCCAAACAAATTAAAGGAGGAGAAATCATCTTGATGTAAATAATGGTGTTCTAAAGAAATTCCAAATATCAACTGTCTAGTTAGCTAATGGCCTGAAGTCTCATTTCATAACATCCACTCCTCTGAAACTCCACTGCCTCTCCCGATGAGCATCTCAGATAGTCAGAAGCAGTTTTCTGCTCCTGATCTCTTGCAGTCTAGATGCCCACCACAAAGAGTTTATAATCTTGCACTGGATATCCTAAAGGAAAATTGAGCCCTTGGGCAGGTCGGAGCAGCTCTGCCTGAAGTCTTCTTTCTGCTGCAACTGAACCTCTGCTTTCACTAGCAGTTCAAATGATTCTTTGCATGAGTTTAAGGAGGCTCACTCACTCCACGATATATTCTTCACAGTACCCTTGTCTTTATTATAAGTATAGTGATATTTACCATTTATATATTCAAACCTATTTTCAAGTGAATGAGTAAATCTCCATATCCAGTGCTGTAGGTAAAAACTTTCAACTTTTAAAACTAGATTATTTGTCTGGATTTCTTTCACCTGGACCTAAATCTACATTTTGGATTCTTGAAGTAGACTAAGAAGTTAGAAATTTGCTGGCAATGAGTGTATTTATAAACTGTGATCAGTCTCTTTCTTATGTTTTGCTCAGGCTATGGACAGACACATTTTTGCATGGCAACTATTTATCTTGACAGTCTTACCCTACAGAAATACAAAGTGAAGTTTACTGTCTTTCCAAGGAGAAATATAAAAGTAGGTTCATGTGTTCATCACCTTAATTTTACTAAATACATTAAGTTTCTAAACTAATATTCACTACAGAGTAGAATGAATGGGAGGTTTCCCAGCTCATCTCATGCTTGTAATTCTACTATTTTTTTCCAAGCTTTTCAAATATATTTGCAAAACCTAAATATTTACCTTACACATATAAGTTCCAGTACAGATTTCAGTAATGATGTATAAAATGGTATGGTCCCCATACCAGTTTTAGCCATTATGGTCCCATGCATTTTTATTTCTCTGAGATTCAGTTCTCATATGCTCCCCTCCTGTCAGTCTTGTTATTTAGACTGTAATTTAAAAATCATGGAGAAAAACAGAAAAAAATAAGCATTTAAAGGATAGAAACTTCTTAAGCATCTTATGTAGCTACAACTAATTACAAAATACACATATATCAGGTTCTTATCCAGAAAATATACCCAAAATTTTAAAAAAATTAATCATATAGCTTCAAATGGCTGAATAGCCATAGTGTAAGTGCTGACTACTCATCCTTTTTTCCTCAGAAATGGAAAATGTGATGCCATAAAGGAAGCTTTAATCACATTATCCAGATAAATTTCATTAACACAAGTTAAAGACAGAATCTTTTCAGACATGATATTAATGTTTACTCGGTGTCTATATTGCCTCTTACTCCCCCCCAAACACATTGCTCCACAAGGTAAAACTATCATGTGCAGAAAAAAATATTTCCTATTCAGTGTGATACGTTGGACTTCATCTTTACCTTACTCTGAAACTATGTTCTTGGCCAGAACTATTAGACTGTCTCTGTAATAAAATACAATACCAGTGAGCAGAGTTTCCTAACAATAGCACAGAAAATTCTAAGATACAGAGATACTCTCCACATGGAAGTGATTTTTTTTTTTTTAAGAGATAACACATGTTATTTAAGGCCTCATAATTTGTGACATCTGCTACTAATACAGCATATGTTGTGCTAGGGCTACTTGAGAAGATGTTATATTAACATCATAATGTTTACTGATTAATAGCAATACATTATGCCTGCTTACTTGCCCTTGCTTACTCTCGGAGGAATTCTACCAGAGATTTCCACAGTGATTTTACAGTTACACAAGTTACTGCACTAAATGGACCACACTTGGCTGTTGTACTAGCTCCTGAAATGCCATACGATATGAGATCATTATGATAAGTGTAGGTATTATATGCATGGTCTGTGCAAACCTTGCAAAACTGTTTCTTAATATGACAAAGTGGAAGATACTACATGTCAGGTTTAACAGAACTTTATGATCTACCAAAATAGTTTCCAGAATGGCATTTTGACAAAACACCAACAGATACTGTATTTGCTCACTACACTGAGCTACAGGAAGGAAAGTAATTAAGAAGAAAATTCAGAGGTATGATGGGCAGCTTAAGAAAAAAAATAGGAAAATTAAATTTCTCCAGTTTGTCATGGAACCTGTAGAAGCAGAAGAATTGTGCCACTCTTCTCAGGTAGAGACATCCACTTCCCACACGAATAAGACCCAGACCTCGTTCTCAGGAAGGTAGCTATGGTAATTTCAATAGTATGAGGTGCACAAAACCATTCAGCAAGCAAATGGACCATTTTTCCCTCTAAGACACCATGTTTCCCTATTTCATGCTTTCTTCTCTATCCCTTTCTCAGTTATCCAGCTCTCTGCCATTTCCTTGATTTCTTCTCAAAAAAAATTTCAGGAGTTAGAAAGGGAGACAGAAATAAGATCTTTATATCACAGAAGCATCCTGTGCCTGAGATGCTAAATTTAGAAGAACATCTGGAAGTCGCTGTTAAGGCATCCATCCAAGTCCTTTTTGCTAGTTTCCCTATTAGACTTGCTCCCTTTTCACTAGTTTCTTTAACTTAAAGAACACCAGAGGTGCAGACATTCTGATACACTTGAGGATATGACTACAGATATAAAAACAAACAAATGAGATGCTGAAAAAAAACCCAAACTAAACCACAAATAAGAAAAGTCAGGCTGAAGAACTGGTGAAAGAAAAAAAAGGAGATGAGTCAAGCTAGAAAAAGATAAAGAGGTTAATATGGAAAAAGAGAAGGATACATAAAGGGGGGGGGGGGGAGAAGAGTACTGAAAAAGAATTGGAGAGAAGAATGAGGAAAAGGAGATGAGAGAAAGAAAATAGTAGAAAGAAAAAAAAAAATAGAAAGATTGAAGTGAAATGTTGTGACGAAAGGAAACAGCTCCATATCACTTAAATGAACAGAACTGAGCTGAAGTGTTGGGATGAACAAACAGAAATAAGACATCAAAGATGAAAATTTAAGAAAGTACACTGAGAAAACAAGTAGGCTGACAGTGAAAAATGCAATTACTAATATAAGAACTACTTCATGCTACAGCATGAGTGGACATGAGAAGGTTTGAAATATAAATAGCATTGAGAGAAGAAAGGGGGTTTTAATCCTGAATTCACATATACCTGTCCCCATTACTAAAATACTTCCAGTTATCTAACACAAATACATAGTACAGGCAGCAGCATGTGCATCAAACTTCAGTGAAGCATGAATAAAATAAAAGTGATTGCAGCCATTGTAATCTTACTACCGCTTCATTTTCTTCAGCACTTGGGTGAGAGACTAGAATTACTGTGTATGTTATTTTAGTGACTGCACTCATGCTGCTATGTCATTACATTCTCATTGTTTAAAGCAGCTTTATGATGAGTGACATATTTATAGTGTTTCCCACATTAAGGTTTTTATTAGGTGGCACACTAAAGTAGCAAGAATAATCCATATCAAATGAACCTCTATTTTTAATGGTTTCCTGCATCTGCTCTATTTTCTGACTGCTATTTGGTTTAACAGGAGACTGAGATTCTTGATATATTCTGTGAAATCAACATCTTACTAGAGACATTGCTCCTTGAACTGAACCCACCCAGAATAAATTCTGTCACACTCTGCCCTTCATACCTATACACCTGTAGCCTGAATATCCCTTTTTATATCAGACTCCTGTACCTGGATTACAGGCATTTTTCATTTTCTGATCATTCCCTCACTCTTCTCAAGCACTTATTTTTGTACTACCACATTTCCATGATCTGTGCTGTTCAACAAATTCATTTTCAGTTCAGTCCATTATTAGTGTAGGTACTGTTCCTTCTCAGGTGCTTTTTCCACCCAGCTGCTTCAGACTTTTATGCATACTCCAGGATGTTCCAGCATTCTGCAAAGCCAGATGTGCCACCAGTCCATACTGTTGTAACCAAACTAATGTCATGGTTAGTTAAGTGTTACACTGTTCTTTTTATACTCTGTCCTAGAGTCCTTAGTGTATTACTCCCTTGAACTGGTGAAAGTGCCCTGAACCATTCTCTGTAGCAAATGGCAGAACAGAAGGTGCTCGAGCACACACAATCTCACGGGTTCATTGTTCACCAGCCAGCAGTTCTGGTGCACACTAGTGATGGCAATGAAGAAAGAACCACATCACATTAATAAATGAAGGCCAGTTATATCAACAGAACCTGTACGTGTGGGAATACATGCTCATAGAATCACTGGAAAAGTTCATCTGCCTCCCAAACTGGGACAGACAAGGCCAAATCCAAAGGAAATGAGTTCTGTTTATCACTGAAAATTTGACAGCTGCCTGTGCAGCCACTATGGTGCCAAACAGTGAAGTACCTAACACCACTAGTGAAAGTTTGTACTTCAATGAGTACTGCAGTTTATTCAAACGTGACAAAGTTGGCTGAAATAGTAGCTAGCATTGAAATAATGCAGATTTGAAACACCTTGAGGATTTTTATGGTGCACATGTGCCCATGTTTTTCTGAAAGAATGCACAAAAAAAAAAAAAAAACAACCCACATCAATTACAGAGGTTGCCAATACCTCATTGCTGTGAATTAAGTAATTTCTGTTTACACAAAAAGATCTTATCTACTGGAGCAGAACTCCTGCATGAACTATGTCTTGACCTATTCCCTGATTTATTTTTTTTTCTCAGAAGGACATAGAGCCTTATTTAACATATGTGCAAAGTAGATCACCAGGAGGCTAGGCCTGGGAATGAATCCAGAACTAGGTCATTTAACAGAATAGGGGTGCACCTCAAGAGGTGTCTTTGCCTTCCTCACATCCTCCATGGTTCTTTCCTATTAAACTATGCCCTGACAATCCACATTCAGGCAGAAGGTTTAAGGAAACAGTTGGCAGTTGCAGAATGATGATAGTCTGTCCATTTGGCAAGCTGAAAGCAAGGTAGGGCTACTTACAGTGCTATTTGTATGCCAGTGTGGTCAATACCATCTGTACTACTGTGACCTGCTGTAACCCAGCACAATATCTAGGTCAGAATTTTCACCAAAAGTGAAAAAAACCTCAGTCATTTCTAATTTAGACACATTGTGCAGGCAGCTAGAAAATGTACCCGTCATTTCTGGGGCAGATAAAAGCAAACTCCTGACGGAATGTCCACTGTCAGTATAACTGAAGCAGTATAAGAGGGAATTTGCTACAGTGTTTCTGCCACAATTTTTACATTCAGTCCTGTCACTTTCACCTCTCTGCAATTATTGTGCTTAAAAGACAGAATAGAATATTATCTTTGGTAGTCAAAACACAAACTGCTACAGTCTTATCTCAGGCTTGATTTGCAAAAGTATTTAAAGCTGAATTCGTATACTACCAAATCCTGTTCAAATCCTATCTAAATTTCCCTGTAGTTTAAGCTAATGGGGGAAATTATTCTTTGATATGTTTGACTTTGATGGTATCATACATCAAAACCTCACTAATCTGTATTCCAGTTACTTGTGCATTGTATGAGTGGCCCAAAACTCCCTTCAGCTTCTTCCAGGCTCTCCTTTAAATACTGAATGTACAAAACTGCGAGCAGTTCTCATACTAAAAAGTCTTCATTTTTACAGTGTGTATTCCAGTATGCATATGAACACTATATACTCACTGCTGGAACGTGCCTGCAAAGAGTTGTAGATGAAGATAAGGAAGAATGACAGGTTATGCTCACCTGGGTGATTCCCAGTATGGTCCCTTTTTTTGTGTAGGTGTCCTCTTGATCATAATCTTCTCAGGGCAGAAATCATTTTTAGCATCATAGCATAAATCAGATGTTTTCATAGCACTTAACTAAAGAATAACAAAACTGTAGATAATTATAGCTGAACTGCAACTGTTAAAACGAGTTAATGAAACATTTGTGGATTAACTATCCTCTGGTTTTCATTATTTATTCACTTTGATGCTAATTTGCAAAATTCTTTAATTCACCGTAGCTCTCCCTATCATTAATGCAAATTAACAAGGTTCTGCTATAATGCAGACATTATTATCTCCCCTTGCATAAATGCACACAGTTCTCTAATTAAACATGCTATATATTTTAAAATCGGATTATGAGGTATAATGGAAACAGAAAACATGAACAAAGTACTCAGCTGTTTAGATAAAAGCTAGAAGTATTGAGAATGACAGAGGTCATTCTTTTTATGTTCAATAAAAGTTAGTCAAATGAAAGAGAGAAATTTTAGTGAGAAAGTAGGACTAAGGTTGTCTTTTAGAAACACTGCATTCTTATGTATCCATTGAGGACCATTAAAAAACCATCAATCCACTTGTAGACAGATTGTACAGTTGTATGTTTCACTTGTATGATAGAAGTGAAATACAGAAAAGTAAATAAACACCAATTTATAACTTTTAATATAGAATAAATAATTTTTCCTTCTGATCAGTCTAGCTGCTCTGCTACATAAGTTTTTACTCATCGATGACAAAGATTACTGTGCAACTATTCAGCAACAGCATTTTAAAATAAGAAGTGTTCTAAGACAAAATTCTATATTCACAGTAGAAATGTAAGAAATGTTAAGATGGACAATCAAAATATTAATCAGTGATTCATCTTTTTTATGTCCTTTTATTTTCATGTTCAATAGTGTTCATTTTCAGTGTCTCTGAATTTCAGACTTATATATAGTTTAGCAGATGATTTTACTTTTATATACAAATGAAGGTCGTCATGTTACAACACTTGGAAAGCACAGAATTTTCTGAAAACTGATATCAAGATCACCCATTCTGTCTTTCATTTATATTGACTTTTTATGTGTTTTCTAGTACTTGGGAGGAAAAAAAAACAGAACAAAACAAAACAAGCAACAAACAAACAAAAAACCAAACAAAAAGCAAACAAACAAACTAAACAAACAAACAAACAAACACACAAAAAAAATAACCACAAGAGTTGCAAAGTCTTACCATTTTCACAGTTGGACTTGCTACACTACCACTCCCATCACAAATAACTGAAATGAAGATCTGCAACACATATGGCCCTTAAGAAATTTCCCTCATCATTGTCTTCTGCTGTCATCTCACTTTCATGTTCATGCTCAGGCTGAAATATCCCAGCTGTCCAGAATTACTGCTTGTTGGCTCACAGTTTTGCTCAACTACAGAACAAAGCAACTGATTCCACAGACAGATATATTGTCATGGGACAGTAGCAAAAGCTGGCTCACGTTTAAGTGCCCACTCTATAGGTTGTCTGGATGCAAGAAACAGCTGACTGGTGCAACAGGACTTGATCTTAGTTCCTCAGACTTGGCCAACCTGTATTAGCTCTATCTTGCTGACACTACTTCCCAGGTGGTGTGTGATGTGCCACCAGCACCTGAATATCCTTATTCTTTTTTATTTTTTTTTACTGTTTCTGAAACAAATGAGCACATTCACCTTGTTGAAGCTTTCAGTATGGCAGAATGGTCAGCCCCCTAAAGAAGAACAGCAGGGTGATGCAGTCAGACAAGGAAGACTGTATAGACAACATAAAATACTTCCCAGAGGGAGATGGTAAGTACTTATTAAAGAGAAGGGAAAAGGGAGGAATAAAAGGAAAAAAAAACTCTAACACATAAGATAAATTATACTTTTAGGATTAAAAAATAAAGAACTGTCCAGGATAAACCTGATTGCAGAAAATGAGAGAGCCTCCAGACCTCATGACATACTTATCACAAAATGAAGGTGAGGCAGGAGGCTGAAGAAAAGTGAAAGAACCACTGGTCAGATGAAAAGAGGGAGAGTAAAGGGGTGATTGACTGTGGGAGAGGAAAGGTGAGGGAATATAGATGAGGAAACTGCAATGGGTAATGATGCTTGTAGCTATGGAAATCCAGCCTACAGAGTTGGGACTTATACGTATGATGCATTTTGCTGCAAGTTTATGTATATTCACATAAACTCTCTTACATCTTCCTGGCTGCAGAAAAAGACAGGCCAGGTGGATCTACAGTAATGCCCTCTGCACTCTATTAATGTACCTACAAAGTTGTGCAGAGGTGCTCAGGAGGTGTAGGATGAAGTGATAGCTATATACATCTTCACAGCCATAGATCTTTTCAAGTAAGCATCATTATATAAATGTGTTTATATAGCCATAACAAGTGACTCCTCATGTGACATCTAATTAGGGCAACTTACATGTGATGATGCCACATACCTGGATGTTGATGATCCAGAGATGAGCTGTATGTGCCTGCCTGCTAGAAAGACCTGTCAAACTGTGAATCAAAGCTAGATAGCTGGCTGATAAGATTTTATTTGTCTTGGAAAGCTACGGTCAGCTCAGACATACATTGTCAACACAACATAAAGCACCATGGTGATTTCAGGCCTGAAACTGACTGCTTATCCTAACAGCAACCTTTAATCAGGAATTGTATCTTTTGTATGGAAAGTGAGGATGCTGAGTGATGGTGGAGTAGAAGTAGAGCTACCATATGTAATAAAACAATTTTGGTACATAGCAATGTGGGTTGAGGTAAAGTCTGTAGAAATAAGTTGTACAAAAGCTGCCTTCTGGAAAAGAAAGTAACTACCTATTGGAAAAAATAATAATAAAAAAAAAGTAGTTGTTCTGTTTTCACTCAAACCAGGACAGTAGTAGAAGAAAATAAGTTTTTTCCTAGAAAAAAAGAGTTTTTGATCTTAATTCAATGAGGAGAAAAACCTCTGAGACACTGCCCCATACTAGGGCCTGAGTACTTTAATGTGTGGTGACAGGAAAATGCCACCTAACAGCAAGCTTGAATAGGCAGCACCAACAGGACAGAAGCCTGGAGCTTCTATTCCAGGCTTTTGCACTCTCATAAACAAAATGACCAGACACATCAGTTTATGTAAATAAATACCACATGACTGATGTGTTATCCAGTGTTATGCTGAATGGTGGTGGACTACGCTAGCAATAGCAATCATGGGAATTACAGAGGAAGGTGATCTATAGGATAAAAAGCAGGCAGGTGGGAGGTCAAGTAATTTATTTATTTGTTGGAAATGGTTACGGTCCTTTGCCAGAGTTTCTGCAAGTGACAGACAGTGAAAGAAATTCTGTGGGATAGATAAGTTATAAAGAAGTCAAAGAGAGGAAAATCTTTCAGTAGTGAAAAATATTGCTATTATGTCAGTTAGTAGATTTCTAAATTTTAGGAGCCCTCAAAAATGAAATATGTAAGCTGTGACTTGAGCATATCTCTATATATATTCCTACAGACCTGAGAGATTAATTTTTTTTTTCTGTTCTGAAGTGTTTTCTTTATTGAAAAGGAAAAGAGAGAATCACCTGTGCTAGGAAAGATAAAAAAATACAATGTTTCTAGTCTGATATCTTAAAAATAAATAAATAAATAAATGTTGACCATCTCTCACTATATGAACAGCTTCCAGAAATGATTGACTTTTCATGCGTTGAAAATTTACTTATGTTTATATATTTACTTTCCATTTGCAATTGTATTTAAAAAGTGGTTCATTGTGCTCCTCTTTTTACTTTTTCTATCCTTCCTGAGGCAAGTACAAAATTAACATTTCATTAAAAAATAAGACAGTCAGTGTTAGAGCAGCAAGGACCCCTAACCTGCATCTCACAAATGAAGGCAAAGAAGCGAAAGAGTCTTACTTTTCTCCAGATTTGTGTTTATTCTTTGTGTGTACCCTGTATATGCTTATCAATTGAGTTCAATCAGCAGCCTGCTACTGGTATAAATGAAGCTGCACTAATTTACACCTACAGAGAACCTTGTTCACAATGTGTTAAATATACTAGATTAGGAACGAATGTGGTATTGGATTTGAATTCCAAATAAGCATAGAATCAATTTTTTTCTTTCTTATCTGACAACTGGAAAGTTGGAGACATTGTAAGTGAAAAAGAGTGTTACACTTATTTTGAGCAGTTGATAGACATGGCTGGAAGTCTGATATGATTAATACCTAAAAAACAGGACTTCAGTTAGTCCCAGTAGAATCCCAACCTAGAGAGAGTGCCAAGATACTGCTAATAGTTAAGTGACTTTTATCAGATAGCAAATTCCATTTTTAGCTCTTTTTTTTACCAAGGAGCTTTTATAATGCATCAAAATCAAAAGAGTTAAGGTGGTCTCTTACATAAAAGTGAGTGAAGGGCAACTGGTTGCAAGGGCTTGTGAATCCTTTTTCTGAACAGAAATAGTCTGAGGTACCTAGCCATCTTCATATAATCTTCATATTAATTTTCTTGACAACACCTTGAGACTTCTTCCCTGAGATAATTATTCACATTTGTATATTTTTTGTCTTTCTTTTATAGGGGACCTTCAGAGGTGCTGCCACACACCCAGCTGGTAAAAGCAAAAGATTAAGTTCAAATACACAGAAGTTCAGCTGCAAAATGGGGCCAAAACACATTACAAAGTCCTCCTTCTTGTGTCTCCTGCCACATCTGAAGCAGGAACATTCAGGTTCCTTGCCCTCACTAGACTTAAGGACAAGAGGTGTCTTTATACTGACAGAATTTCAAAACCTGCAGGAAGGGCTTGGCTATAGATTCCTCCTTTCTGCATCAGTCAGCAAAGAGCCCAGCTCACAAAACAGTATTATTCCATGCATTATCCTTATCCAGAGAATACAGTTCCAGGAATAATTAATTATTGGAAATGTTATTTGTTACTTGTTTTACAGCAGCTTTATGGATAGGCATGTCAGCTGAGCTGATAAGCAATTTGCTGTAGATCCAGAGCTGAGAGTTCAAGTCTTGCTCTGGCATTGTGCCAAAGACCATCAGCAGGCAGCTCAGCCATGAGAGGCTATCTGGTTTTTCACACTAGAGACTCAGAAGCAGTAGCACAATTACCGACCACTCCAATTTTTTTTATGTGGCTTTGCTTTGTAGCCTGGTATGACTTTATTAGCTGGGTTATCCAAGCTTCTAAGTGCATAAAATGGAGAGGTTCTAACTGCAATAAGAACCTTATTGAATTGGGTACTGCACGTGCATGTTATCAGAAACAGTTCCTGTCCAAAGAAACTTTCATCAAATTAGACAAAATAGGGACAATAAGGAAGTATTTAATAGGAATTGTGAGAAATTGAATGGAAAAACAAACAAACAAACCCACACATTTAGGGGATAATACAGGTGTTGAGGTGAAGGCAGGTTGAAGGTTGAAGGTGAGGTTGAATCTCAAGGCAACAGGGAGTGGCAGAGTGTAGTGGCATGTAGGCTGTACTCAGTGGAGCCACAGACGGTGAACCCCTGCAGGGTGTAGAGAGGGAAGGATGGGGTCACAAGGACAGGCTAAGGTGTCTTTTAGTGTAAGACCTTTTATGAATAGGAGAGGGATGAGTAGAATGATCCAGTGGTAAAAGTGGAATTATATTGAAATTTAGCCTAAATGAGATTGAGCTATGTATGAGCAAAAATTAAATGATAGGTGTAAAGATGTTAAAAGACAAGTTTTAATCACTAATGGGGGAATACTAAAAACTATAAATGCCAAATTTTAGTCTGGAATACAGGCAAGAAATATATGTCAGCCAGCATGGAATAGAAAAAATAAGACTGTGAGTTTACTTTGGATATATTTAGATCAAACTTCTAATGCTGGAAGAAGCAGAAACCTGCTCCATCACTTTGCAAGTAATCCTGAAATATGTTGATACTCT
>JANHGN010023364.1:0-13463 GCA_024605025.1 Megaceryle maxima | reverse complement strand
TAAAAAAGAATAATAATAATAATAAAATAATTTTTTAAAAAAGATAAAATAATTTTATCTCTCTCATGTTTCTCATAGTTCTATTAAAAAGCTTAATTATCCAGACAGGAATGATAATTTGCCTTCTAGTTCTGAGTCCAAAAACATTAAAATTTCATTATTATCATTTCTGACAGGACCAAAATGTAAATATCACATGTGTTTTTCTTATCCTTTATAATCTCCACTTTTTAGTATAATGAGAAATATTTTATGATAGTAGAAGTTTAAATTGGTTTTAACATGTTTTGCCTTTCTATGAAATAGTTGTATGATCTAGATTACTAGCATAATAAGTAAACCAAATTCTTTTTTTCAATAGAAGAATTTTAAATCATATAAAACTAATTTTGATTATGACTATACCTAGAACTTACTGATTTGAGGCTAAGACTCAATGAAATCTTCAGACATAATCTATAATAACAGCAACTATTGTCTATCAAGTGTTTTGCAATAGGATTGTCCTATAAGAAGAAAAAAGAAAATCTCCAAAGGGAAGAAACTGAAGCTAGACAAATTCAGACCTGAAATTAAGTGAATTGTAGCAGTGATAGCAGTTGATCACCTAAACAATTTACAAGGGATCTGGGAAGTATGGGTTGCACTTTCTCTATCGCTCCCCCTGTGCCTGTTCCCTTCACCCTTCCAGTTTGCTGGAGTTAATGAAAAGCATGAGTTTAACACAGGAATTACTGGGAAAAAAAAATGCCAAAAAAATGGCTAGAATATACCTTTTCTAAAATACATTATTGCCGTGTACTCCTGTATTCTTAAAACACGTGAAATTGTCCTCTGGAAATGTGATTAGAATATAAATATTTTCAGCTTATTGGAAGATTGAGAAATAAATTATGAAAAAGGATCTGAACAAACAATATTTTATTTAGTAACATGATAAATATGTGGAATAAAAAACTCAGAACAACGTTCGGTTAACTAAACCTGGACGTTAACTACGTAGATGTCTGCAGGCAGTTCCCTTGTAGTCAGAGAAGTCAAAAAGACCCGTATACAATTATCTTCATCTATTCATAAAGTAAGCTTTTAAAATAGGTTGGATAGGTGTCTTGTCCTACTCAGTGGACGACAAGAGAGGTTTTCCCGAGAGAGTCTGTCCCTGCACAGCAGGTCCACGGAGGCGGAAGAGTCAGGACAACGACTCGGAGGAGCAATACAAAACAAATTACTGGTTTTCCGTGAGAACAATCAATAAAGAGTGCGGATAAAGGTGTTTGGCAATAGAGTTTATTTTCTTATCAATTACAACCTAGTGTCAAGGAGAAGAAAAGTGAGTAGAAAGAGAGAAAATGAAAGGGGGGGCGGAGGAGTAGACAGTTAAATAGAAAGATATCATCACCCTTAGATCCAGCGACATCTCACGGGATCAGTCCAAATCTTGAGTTCTTTGGTGGTGGGTGCGCCCCAATCAATATTTTTAAGTCACTTTATACTCTTGAAATATGGGTAATAATGAACAATTTACATAGGAAGCATAGAGAGGCGGTCCTAATTTGCATGAGCCCCTTCTAGTGCAGTGTCCTCTATAGACCTCCCCTTGGTGCAGTCACAGTGGTTAGCAGAAGAAATTAACTCAGGGAAAAGACACCTTCCCGCCTACGCAGAATTTATCTCTTCCTATTGTTAATTTATCTGCAAGGAGCCAGAGGAGGATGGCAGAGACATTAAGGGCTAATGAGAGTCATTGACACCTCCTCCCTCCAGGCAGGCTTTGCTCATTCTCTGTGCAGATCTTATCATCACACAAGGTTTGAGACATCAATAGTCGGGTTCTTACAATAGACTGGAGTTTTAAAGTGTTTCTTCCTCTTTGTTGATAACAGAGGCAAGCTAGCCTAGTGTCTAACGGATCTACTTACTTAATCAGCAGATCTCTATGGCATCGGTTTGCATATTGTAAATATGTGGAGGTAATTCGGTATTGACCAATGTTTACTGGGTTTTTTTAAGACTATGAGCATGCTTTAGAGCATCTTAAATTACTGTCTTTGTTGAATAAATCCTCTTTAAAGCAGTGACAGGCTACAGTGATTCTTTCATGTTTACTACAACACTGTTTTGTTTGTTTTCTCCTGTCCCAGTAGACAGAAATTCTAGTTTCTCACAATAATTATATAAGATACAAGGCCGTCTAGCAAATGCTGTAATCTTATTAATACATCTAATATACCTAATATATATCTGTTAATTTATTTATTCTGCAGTTACTGTAACAGTAGTCTCTTGAGTGTTGGCGTGTTACTGTAACAGTAGTCTCTTGAGTGTTCTTGAGTGTTCTTTTTATTGAATCCAGACCTCAGATATGGAATGCATCTACTTTTTGTGTTCTCCAGGTGAAAGGTATTATATTCTGTACAATATTCCAAAACTGGGAGATATACATATACCAATATATATTGACTTCAGAAGAAACAAGAGTAAGATCTTGGTCAATAGCTGTATGAGCTTCATCTACTTTATCCCAAATACTAAAGCTATTTTTATAACTCTAGACTATGTATGGTGAAAGAACCTCAAAGCTGGTCAACGGATAGCTGACTCACTTCGTATCAACCCATTAAATAGTGTCCTATGAAACAGAGAAAACCAAACCACATTTAGAAACAGAACTTTACTACCAGCAAATAAATATAGCACTCAGTACTCATCTGTAAATTGTGGAGTCAGTATGTAGCAGTTTTTTCCTGTCAACCGTTCCACAGCTATTTAAATGATCTCTCTCCCCTGGTGTCTGCTGTATTCACTTTCTAAAAGCTCTTTCTTTACTGTTAATAACTACAACAATAACAACAACAAAAAAAACCCTTTAAATTTTATTTTTCCAATTTAGTAATGCAAAGATACCATTTTTCAGTAACTGAATCTTTATGTAGAGTTGTAGGGAATTCAGGATTAAGAAATGCTTAGGACAAACAATTCTGCCATATTTAGCATGAGATAAGAGTGGTATAAGCACATCTCTGCTAAGATAAGTGAGAAAATAATAGAAAACAGGTTAAGAGATTTGTATTCCTTGCAATACATAAGCAATTTCTCATGGCTAGTGATATATTTCAAGCACTCTGGAGTTCTGCCAAGACGATACACTTTAATTGACTTCAGTTCATGATCAAAATCATAGTTCATGATCAAAATCATAAACAACTATTGAAAATATCTTCTGAAACATTGAAAAAAATCATGTTGAAAATGAGGGGGTGTAGTGTGGTGTTGCCCATTTACTGTTTGCAGCTTAAAGTGCCATGGAAGTCACCACTCACTTCCAAAATGAGGTAAGCATTCTGCAGCAACACTTGAAAAGAGTGATCAAGGAGGGCACAGGAAGCTGTTATATGCTGTCAGACAGATGTTTGATAGAGCATTTGTATGATAATGTGAAAAAAATACAAATGTGAAACTGGGGATCCTTGAACTAGAAGAGGGGAATGTTATTTTTATCTGACTGAATAAATGACTAATTTTTAATAATATTCCATAAGCCTGTACAGAACTTTTTATAGTCCTTTAAAACTTCATTGATTCTAATTTTGTTTGGTTTTTTTTTTTTTTTTTTAAAGTACATCTTGTCTTTTGGAAAATTTCTATTTCATATCTCCTTGGCTTTTAGTCCTGACACAGTCTTCTTTGGAGAAATTTCAACTTTGGAGAAATTTCAACTTCTTAAGTTCATAAAATGTCTTGAAGAGTGGAAATGAATAAGCTGTTCATCTCCAGTTCATACCCAAAGATCAGGAATAGTTTTCATTTGCCTTTAAAGATATACCATGCTCTTTTCATAATTTCTTAGTTCTTTCTTTTGTTGAATGTTCCAAGGTTCTTTGAGAAAGGACTATGCTAGAGTCTAGTCTCCTATAGAAGAGGAAAATTGTATCTGAATCATTGTAAATTCTCAGACTAATGACTCTTCTCATCTCATGAGAGGTATTATCCTCCCTTTGAGCTTCTTTCCCTTTAAAAAAATAGTATTAACAAAAAAAATTATGTTAGTTATGTACTCCTCGTACGTAACTTGCCTCCTTCTTCCCTATTTCTTTTTGCCCATAAAATCACACTGATTTATAAAGATAATTTCTGAGAACTAAGAATTAGAAGGTAATCCATCTTACACTTGACTATAATTCAAATGAATCCACAAGTTTTCATAAATTCCACACACTAGTTTTTTTGTTCAAGATTCTACTCACCAAAACTGAAGTATATGTGAGAAGCAATAATGCTTTTCTTCTCTTAAGCATCCCTTCCCCACAAAATTCAGTGGCAAACACACTTATTTCAGTTCAGAGAACTAGATATCGTGGAATGAAGTTTCGGAGTACTGTATTATCCAAAAAGCACTTAGAGTATAATTGAAAAGCATTACTTTTCAGTTATTTTTTTCTTAAATCAATGCAGAGAAAGGAGAATTGTGTCCATATAAGCACAGAGTCTGAAGTTTGAAAGGTATAGACCATAAAGTCTTCTCATGCTTCCAGAAATCATCCCTCAGAACTATGATACTGCTTACTTACTCAAGTGAGTCAAGGCTGTAGACCTTCTGGCCAGAAGCCTATGAAAAATATTTTAAAATACATTTAATAGGAAGGAAATAATATTTTCCTGTTAAGGATTCTGACATGAAAGTATAAGAGAAAATGTAGCTTCTTTCCTTGATTGATGCTGCTATTATTTTGAGTTACATAATTATAGTGTCATAGAATCATTAGGGTTGGAAAGGATCTCTAGGATGCACAAGTCCAGACAGGATAGTTTTAGGAGTGCTAAATACTTAACAAAAGCAAGTAATTACTGATACAAAATTCAATACAGAAATAAAATATTCTAAGTAATATACACAAAAATGTATGCAGTAATATTTTCAGGGGTATTTATTGTCATAAAAGTATTATAGAATAAATTTTGTGATTTTAATAAGGTTTTTCTGGAGGATACTACAGTGAAATCTTGCTTTCAGTTTACAATTTCAGACATGTAATTATATCTGACACTGCAATCATTTATTGTGTTTTTCAGATGAACCAAACAAAATCCCAGCAAGAATAAATTACAGAAATTAACACACCTTTGTTACTCATTCTGTTGAAAATTGCTCAACATTCAGTATCTCTCAAAAGACAAGGCAAATGTAGATAGCACTAATAAAACCACTGAAAACAAAACAGAAATTATTTGTCATGTCAGTTGCAGAAATATGTTGTATGTGCACTCTAGGATGTAATTTCTTTTGCTCAACTTCCCCCCCCGCCTCCACCCAAGTAAATCCAATAAGTCATCTCATTCAAAAATGTCCAAGTGATAAAATTTTAGAGATGCAATGTTTCTTCATGGATTAAAGATGAGACCAAGTGACAAGATGTGACTAAACACAGCTAACTTGTAAACAAGCACTCAGTCTTCCCTTGGAAAGGTTAATTCTACTCCTAGAAAACTGCACATGACTTTAACTTTCTTATCTTAGAAGGGATACAAAAAAATTAGAAAATGGCCAAGAACAGAGATTCAAAAATTATTTCCATATAGGAAAGACTGAATAGGTTAGGTCTCCTTATTGCAAAAGAGACAACTGAGACATGGAAGAAGAATGGGGTATGATTATTCACTATTTCCCATACCACAGAACCCTGGCCATAAGCAGTGAAATTATTTGACAACAGGATCAACTCAGACAAAAGAATGTCACAAAATGTTTTGCTGAATTGAGCAAGGGATTAGTTTGGTATATGGGGAAAAGTCCATCAGCAGCTATTAAAAATGAGTCTTGTGCCTAACCTGCAGCTCAGAAGTTCTTAATCCTGATGATTGTCAGAAACTGACAGGATATAAAAGGAAAATTACTTTATAATATTTTCCATTTTCCCTTAATCTTTCTATAAGATCTTTCAGGTTACTACTGCTACAGACTCACTGTTGGGCTAGACAAACCTGTGGTTTGACCCTCCACAGCTGCTCCTTTGCTCTCAGACAGCAGAACTCTATTGCTTTTCTGAACAGAGAAAGACAGAAAGAAGGCTACTGGTATCAAACATAAAATCTCTACATGAAAAATAAGTAAGGATTCTATTATTCATATTAACTGATTTTATTTATGTTTACACTACAGCATTATCATTATTTATGCTGTAATTTTGGTTTCCAATTTGGGATATTTAAACTTATTTTCAGTATCATTCCCATAGCAGAACTTTTCATATTATTTGCAGTTCAGATTTATTGGACTTTACTTCCATTTTATTCCCCCAAGTATGATACAAATCAATGTAGGAAGTTTGGTGTTGAAAAGCAGAATCTGACTTCTGAATTTCTAAGCAGCTGGGGAATTTACATAAGGTGGAAATTTATCCTCTTCAGTTTTTACTTTGAATCTCTGGCGCAGAGACTTGATTCATTCTACCCATGTCACCTGAAATTCCACATGCTGAACAAGTACAAAATATTCAAGAGATCACAGTATGTGTCCAAGGGGACAGTTCCACTTTTAGTTCTACTATACTTTGGTTTTGTCAATTGATAAAGACCAAGAAAAAAATTATTGCAGTACTGGCTGCACCCTTTGTGCCTTCCTCTGGGGTTTGGTGAGGGAAGATACGAGTATGATGAGAGGTAATGGTTACAAACTGGAACACAGGAAGTTCCACCTCAACACGAGGAAAAACTTTTTTTACTGTAAGGGTGACAGAGCTCTGGAACAGGCTGCCCAGAGAGGTTGTGGAGTCTCCTTCTCTAGTGACTTTCAGAACCCACCTGGATCTGTTCCTGTGTGTCCTGCCCTGGGTGACCCTGCTGTGGCAGGGGGGTTGGACTCGATAATATCCAGAGGTCCCTTCCAAGCTCTACCAATCTATGATTCTGTGTTTCATTTGGGTTTTGGATTGGGTTTTTTTGGTAAAGAAGAGGACTATGTCTAAGAGGTGAGAAAAGCAGCAGTTTTCAAAATCAAACTGCTTGCTTTCTTCAAGAATTTTTGCTTACTAAAAGGAAAAAAAAAAAAAAAAAGAAAAGAGACACAAAGAATTACATGGGCTTTTCATTTTCTTTCACTTTTTAATAACAATCCTGAGGCAAATACTCAGATATTCCTTTCCTCACAGAAAAACATCATTTATGTCTGAATCGGATCAGAAGTTGTGTTTCACTCCCTGCTGATTTTTTAATAGAGAAGGGAACTGAACTCACAACTCATGAATAAAAAACCATAATAGGATAAGCATTTACTTTCCAGAAAACAAACAAACAAACAAACAAATAAAACCCAAACAACAACAACAAAAATTAGGTGGTTTGGAGGACTTTCCATTTGCAAGGGTTTGTCCTCTGCAATACATCTTAAAGCTCAAATGGCACCAAATCTCATCACAGATCAGCAGATACTATGCCAAAATTGTAAACACTCAAGTCTTTCAACTTTTTCTGAACTTATCCTACTGCCTTTGAAATCTAAAGCTGATCCTTGACTAGCTTCAGTTGGAGCAGGCTCTTCTGAGTTGAAGTTAACCTAGCTCAAGTTTGAATTATTTCATTCTGCATCAGGTGCCAGTGAGGAGAAAAAGGCAGAGTCTGCTTGTCCAAAGGTAAAGCAGTGGCTGGAGGAGGCTCAGAGTACACAGAGTGGTTCTGTCTGGGCAGCTATGGGCATCTATCTGCATTTTACCTGCAGTTAGAAGAAATGCAGATGCAAACATAAGGATAATTTCTTCAATGTTTTTATTTCTACTTGTCAGCTGCTATTTAATTTTATTTATGTATTTGTCCCTCAGATTCTTTTAGGTAGATAATTCCAGATGGAAATACTAGAACTGTTTTTGCTTATATCATACTGAGGAAATCTATGACTGTTACAGGTGTTCTGTTCAGGTTTGTTCAGATGCTGTCTGTGTTACTAACAGTCTATTGCTAGCAGGCATTTTCCTTCATCTTATGCCAGGGTTGTACATTAGGCAAAACATTATTCACAGCATTTGTTTTACTATGGGATTGTGTTTTGTATTCCTGTCAAAGGGACACCTGAGAATAGTAGGTTTTACCAGGAATTTTCAGAAAACAGCTATTGTCTTCATTTCATATTTGTACCTGAATACAAACCAGATATAAAAAAGAAACAAACCATGGGCAAGAAGGCAAACTGCATGATGCTTGTAAAGATATACTGGACAAAGTCTTAGAAAATACAGCACAGTGTACCCTGGGGAATGTTTCAGTGCTAGCAGAGAAACAGCCGAGGAAATTTATTAGATTTTATGCATCCCTAGCATCTACGACTCAGAAAGTCTTATTGCTCTTTAAAACTTACTGCCTGGCTAAGAAACTAGTCCTGGCAGTGCATATACTGTATTAGCTACCAAACCAATCTTTTCTACCTACAATGAGCACAGACCAGGGCTGTGGGGTGCTCCCAAGGACCACCTTCAGCAAAATGGCTTGGGTAGCAACAGCTGTTAATATATTAAAATAATACATTAAAATGTATAGGAATGTTGGAATGGGACACCCAAAATATTCTGGATAATATTTGCCCCAAACTGATAATGCTAAAGAGGATGATGATGATAATAATCCTAAAATGTATTATCAGTTACCAGGAAATTACAGACACTTTTGAAACAAAGAAAGTTTCAGCTTGAAAAGCAGTGTGAAAGGATGAATGTGAAGATCTATGACAGGGGAGGAGAGAGGGACAAAATATGTATGTAACTAACCCATTGGGATTAGTTATAAAAAAAATATATGTTCAGAAATTTGTACATGTTTTGGGTCTATCTGTTACATACTGATCCTTAATCTGTAGTTCACTGATTGCTGGTTAATTTTCTGTTGTTTATAAATCAATAATGCACTTTGATCTTGATTTGTTTGAACAGCATAAAGGGAATACTTTTCCATGCAGCAAGGACCATAAACAGAAATGTGATATTTCCCTGAAATGCTGGGCCTGTGTTGATTGCTAGATTAGATAAAGCCTGTTCAACAAGCCTGACATTGGCTTGGTTTGACTCTTTCCGTTCACTCTGAAATCATGGCAGGAAGCTGGAGGTTTACTTCAGCAGAATCTGACAAATGAACTATGTTCTTCTATGGATAATATTAAAATTAAGCACTTAGCAGAGCAAAATCTGTCATCAGTTTGCTGTCTAGTTCCATGCTCAGACCTTGTTTACTTGGCCCAATTAAGAAGACAGCCTGGCCTCAATATATACCATGCTCTAAAGTATTAACCTTCTAACATGCTTGTCAAACTACCTTTTTTTTTTCTTCCTACTTTCATTTTGCAGTCATTTTCAAATGATATTGGTCAATGCTTTAATGAATCTCTTTCCTTGCTGGCTATATGAAACATTCATTTAGATATACATCAGTTCTACAGCGTCTTCACCATGGCTGTGTTCTTATTGCAATCTGATGTTACAGGCTGTTATCCAAAGTAGCTGATGACAACATAATGCTAGCATCCAGTCCAGAAGTTCCAACCAAAACCATTACTCTATTTTATGCTTACAATTAACCAGAGCCTCTTCTGCTTAAAAATGACTACCACAAACTATATGTCAGTACGGTACTCATGCTAAGCAAACTACTGAAACCTAATTTTTTTTTCTGCCTATGTTTCTGCAAAGCTAAATTCTCAGTAGGGTTAACAGAACTCATCCTTTTCCATGTTCTCTCATTCTACTGATAAAGATATCATTGTCTCCTCACCAAAACAACCTTTTTTTTTTTTTTTTTAATAGAAAGCTGTAGATATTCAGTATATAAGCGGACATTAAGTTATTTAAATTACAAATTCAAGTTATCTAACTAGTAAGAATTTATTTAACATCTAACAGTATAACAATGTATGTGCAGGAATTATCTGATGTGGGTTTATTCACTTCCAGCAAAGGACATTCTTTTTTTTTTTTTTTTTTTCATATTCAGTTCCATACTTTAAAACTTCTCTCAGTATTTACCCTAAGTCATTTTTGCAGAAACATATGGTTTTCTCTTCCCATATCCATTTTATAACACCTCTTTCACATGGAAGAGGCAACAGCTCTCCTCAGACTTACTTTTTAAGGAAGAGCAAACCAATTTTTTCAACTCCTCTTGAAATATCTTATCATACTTGTTGTTATCTTCTGGAATCCTTCCAACTTATTTATGTTTTTCCCCAAGCTTGTTTCACAAAAAAAAAAAAAAATATATATAGAAGACTAGTATAAACTTTTATTAATCTAGAATCATATATATCTTGAACACCTGACTCTTGCTAAGACATCCTCAAATGTTCCCTTTAATTTTTGCAAGAATATCATATTTTTGGGTCAAACTGCAACATCCAGATCCACTTTTGTAATATTGTAGCTTAGTCAGTTTGGCTCAGTTTTCTAATTCAGCTTCTCTTAATGCATAATATTGCACCCCCTTTGTATTGAATTCTTTCAAATTGTCCCTTCAGTTTATCAAGACTATTTTGAATTCTCATTCCCCTCCCCAAAACAACTATTCTAGGTTTGAATTATCAGTAAAATTAATTTTTTTCTTTCCTCCATCACCTAATCCATTTATGAAAATATCAAATAGACTCAGACCTAGAATAGACTCCTGCAAGGTTTGACCTGAAATGTCTTTGATATGGGCAGTAAATAAATGAAACTTCCTCTAGTAGCATAGTTTTCACCAAGGTGTGTTTCATCTGATGATGTTTTCATGCAAAACATACTTGTCCAATTAGGTTATGAAAATTTCACCCAGAAATGTGTTGCAAACTTTGCAAAAAGCCAGGCTATATCACAATTAGTGCTTCATCTGTCAGGACAGTTACTCTATGAAGGTAATGCATGTAATGCCCTTTCTCCACATTATTCCTCCAATACTCCATTAATCTGAAGTCTCCATTCCTTCTGCTGTAACTTGTCTAAGATACAGAGAGCAATTCAGGATTCACTGCAGTACCAAGGGGAACAAGAGAATTAAAAAGGATGAGGGCCACAGAGATGATCAGGGGGCTGGAGCCCTTCTCCTTTAAGGACAGGCTGAGAGAGTTGGGGTTGTTCAACCTGGAGAAGAGAAGGCTCTGGGGATACCTTATTATTGTACCAGTATCTGAAGGGGTTCTACAAGAAAGCAGGGGAGGGACTTTTTACAAGGGCTTGTAGCAATAGGACAAGGGGTAATAGCTTCAAACTGGAAGAAGGTAAATTTATATTAGAAATTAGGAAGATGTTCTTCATTCTGAGGGTATTGAGGCACTGGAACAGGTTGCCCAGGAAAGTGGTGGATGCTCCATCACTGGATGTGTTTAAGAGCAGGTTGGAGGGGGCCTTGTGCAGTCTGGTTTGGTGGGAGTTATCTCTGCCCATGGCAGGGGGGTTGTAACTAGATGATCCTTGGAGTCTCTTCCAACCAAAACTACTCTGATTCTATGATCTACAGCACACTTTTGTACATGGTCTAGCCAAGGGTGGTCTGAAATTAATGTAGTCATCTTCGATCCTCTGCTATCCAGTCTGTGTCTTCATCATTAAGCCAAAGACTCTCTCTCTTACAGACTCTCTGAAGATATTAAAACTTTGATTGCCCTTTGAATGTGAACAGACATCAAAGAAGGGGTGAGTAAAAATGTAGACTACATTTTGAAGTAGAATAACAAGAGAATGATATATGATTGAAGGTCAATATTATGGGTTTTAATCACTCCAGGCAGTGGCAGAACTTAAATTCAGGGCCTTTTTTTTTTTTTTTCCCCCCCCCCATCTTGTGCTTTAATTGCTAAGTTACTTCTAAAAGTGAGATGCCGATTCTTTATGTTTAGAAGGAAAGCAGCAGTAGCAGTATGATCTAAGAAAACCTACTGAATTGAACCTTTCAGGTAATAAAGGTGGATGAACTCACAAATCCTGAATCCTCACAGTGTCTGATACTGAGCTGTTCAGCACCCTTAAGGCTGGAACATTTCTGTGAAATACTGAAGTCAGGTTTCTGAAAGACTTTGGAACTAATGTAAAACCAAAATTAACACAGCACTTTAGGACATAATGCCTTTGGAAGGCAGATGAGATGAAAATTGGTTTGAATACAGTACTGAGTTTAGGTTGTGTCTGTTTAAGAGCTCCTTTTAACACCTAAAATACTTAATGGGCCAAGCTTGAAGTTATGGAGGTTGACACATACAGCAAAAATGTAAATGATCTTAAGGGGTCGCTCACTGAACTGAACAGAAAGGGCAGATAGTTATTATTACATGTGAAAGTCCTGTCATTGAGCCCAAGCATGGCAGTCCAGCAAGGTTAAGAGGAACCTCACAGAAATGGATGGTGAATTTGCACCATTCATTAACAGTTCTTAAAATCAATGACAGAAGTCCTAAGCAGCAGCAGACTCAGGGATGATCTAAGCTTGTGCTATTTATCTTGAAATATTTTTACTCACAAATTATATTAAGATATGATTCATGCTGAAAAGCTGGATAATTATTTAATGCATGAAGTTCATAATGATCTATATCTACCCTGCTTCAGCAGTTACATTAATCAGAGAATAACTGTTGTGCAGCAGCTCAAATGACTTAATAAATTGCATAAGCAGGAGTTTACTTTTTCTTTTCTCTCCTAAATGCTGGATAACAATTACTGTTTAGTACATGAACAGGGCTATACAGCAGGTAACACAACCTTAAGCACTTTTAGAATCACTCCTAAAGAGTTTTTCCTTAATTTTTCCTGCTGTGTGGAAAACTCTCATATATTTGTAGAATGATTATGCTGATTTGCTAACTCTTAAGTGGAGGAAACGGTCACAATTGAGGGCACAGATTTTAAAGATACAGAAAATGAAGGCAAATAGCAAGTTTGACTGATTGACATAGTTTGATTAGATCGTTATACATTGCTTATTTCATGTTCTCAGATTACCAAACCACATTTTCTTTATTCCTGGTCCCTTACAGTATTGTGAAGTTTACAGAATCACAGAATGTTAGGGGTTGGAAGTGACCTCAAAAGATCATCTTGTCCAACCCCCCTGCCATAACAGAATCACTTAGGTTAGGTCACATAGGAACCTAAGTTTATCCTAACCACAGAAACATTTTAAATATTAAAATTGTTCTTGTGGTTCCTCACTGTATTGCACCTGGCAGACTGATATTGTCATAACCAGAAAAACAAGAACCAAATGTGGGAAGGCAGAAGTCAAAATAAGACATTCTTTCAACAAACAGACAATACTGTTCACAATCTGAAAGCAAGCATAATCAACTTTCATCAAATGTACATTAAAATGTCAAGACTTACCTGTTCTTTAAAACAGAAGCAGCTGATTAGGGACCATTCAGTGTTGTTCACGGGTATCACAGACATCACAGGGTGTCAGGGGTTGGAAGGGACCTTGGAGATCTTCGAGTCCACCCCCCCTGCCAGAGCAGGACCATATCA